>QOCX01000568.1:95819-116943 GCA_005959815.1 Sarcophaga bullata
AAAAAAAAAAAAAAAAAAAAAAAAAAAAAAAAAAAAAAAAAAAAAACGAAAGAAAGGAAAGAAAAATGAAAAGTGTGCGCAATTTTGTTGAAAAATGGTCTACAAATACTGTGTGGTACTCAAAATTTATGATGACGCTAACAAATCATCAGTAATGATGATAATGATAATGATGATGATGATGATGATGATGACGTTGAAAGTATTTCATATTTTCTGCCATATTTTCTGCTAACGCATGCTAAATCTGCTAAATGACTGACTGTATGACTGTATGAATGACTGAATGAAAGTATCAATTAAATAACAATGTAACAACAAAAACAAACAAAAACTGATGATAATGCAGGGTAATTTTGTTAACCCATTTGCCTACTACTGCCTGATTTTGCGGCTTCTGCTATTTGTGCTGCTGTTAAAACATGTGCTCTTTCAAGTAAAACGAAAATTTCCAACAATTTTACTGCAATAATTCTGCCTGTATGTCTGTCTTTCTGCTGTCTGTCTATCTGTCTGCCTTTGTGTGTATATATAATTAAAGACAATTATTATGGCGTTCACTTTGTATTTAGAATGTTGTTTCATTATTCCGAATTCCTTTTGATTTACTAACAGCCCACCAATTACCACCACTTGTATAAATAAAGCGCAGAAGTATTTCTGTTATCTCTGTTTGCTTGTAAGTTATGTTAAGAACATGTTATAAGTCATTTGATGGTAGAGCGCTTAAACCTAATCATTTGGCTTAAATGTCTTAAGATGCCAGCTTAGATGTGTATTAACTTGACTACTGTCAAAGGAGATTTAAAGATTTTGTTTTAAAGTTTTTTTTTCCCATTTTCAAGGAATTCGCAAACAGTAATTAATTTAATTATTTAATTAGTTTTGTGGTATTCGTAATAAATACTTTTTTTTTTTTAATAACAATACATTTGTTGTTGGTGTCAAGGTTGAATACAATTTTAGGATTAGAATCTTCATTCTGTTTACGATTATTACGGAGAGGGCTTTTTTCCAAGACATTTCCAAATCAATTAGATTTCGTGAAAGACTAAATCAATCACTAGCAATAACGTGTTATCAGCAGTATTGCTATGAGTAAGAAAAACAGGAGGTTTTCTTGCAAACCTATATGTCCTCAACATGGAAAATTTTTCCAGACTGGCTGGGTATAGAAATGTGGTATCGAGTGTAAAATAATGCTTTTCGAGACTCACTCATCCGTCTAATAGTATAATCGTTAATTTTTTATGTTGTTTCACAGCTTTAACAAGGTTCCAGCATGAGAGTTGCCATTTGTTATTGCCTAGAAATTGTGTTACAATATATTGGCTTGTTTTATTTGGTTTGAGATGTATGGTAATGGCTTTAGAGATGTTCCCAAGTCATATAAACTAATTAGTTTCGCCATTATTTGTATTGAAGATAACTTAAACACTGATTGTGATTGGAAAGCCTTTTGCACCCAAATCACTTTGCACGTTGCAGGGAAAAATGACTCATTAAAAATGCATTCTTTGATAGGCAACGTGTTGTTTGAACATGCTAAGATGTTAAAAGTTTTTCTTTTTAACAATAATGGCTTTGGAAAATTATCTCAGTTCTACCAGGGTGGCGTGCAATTTCAATTTCTTGTAGCACATGGCCTTCTTATCATTTTGTCTCACAAGAATAGCGGTTTAACTGATTGCGCAGACAAACTCATGATAACTGGTTAGCTTGCTGCCTTGTTGTGCCTGGTTCAATGAGAACATATTCAACAATGGTTTTAGAGAACACGAAAGTTTTTACGAGTAATAAAGTGGCTGTCTGTTAGATGGCATAGTCCCGCTATACGCTTCTGAAAGTCATGGCGAGTTACCTGATCGGAAATGTTCCAAACCAAGCTTTTATATCGAATGCTCCAAAATGAACCATGGTGTCGAAGCTGGTGTTAACAGAAACGTGTGGATTCAGCTGGGGAACTTGCTAAATGGCTTTCAGAGTAAATCTGTGGCGGAACCTACAGTTTAAAGTCGACTCCGAACGACAGATTTTTTTGAGAAACTTTTCATGGCAATTTTGTTTACTCTCAGAGTTTTTGTCAGAAATCTGCTGAGAGGAAGTCGCCGAAAGAATATTTTTTTTTTATATTTCGTTTTTGATGTCTGACCAAGGATTTGAACCCTGGCCTTTCGTCTAAAAAGCCAACACATTACCTACTAGACTACGGCGACTACAAGCGGTCGCAAGCAATAGCACTAAAATTCTTTTTCGAACTACCAGATAGTATGGCAAAAGCATTTGGTACTCATTTTATCGCTTCGAAACTTGTCGAATGTTGTTATGAATTATTACAGAAACTGGCGCTTGATAATGCAGTCCAATTGTAGGCGGATGCCATTGAATACTGAGTAACGCATTTTCAAAATTGATGGTGTTGCTCTAAGGATCTCAAGTACATATAGTAGGTAATATTATCAGACAGATTTTTCTGCCGGTTATTGTATCTCGATAAAGTATATGATAGAGGAAGATGAATAGAGGAACACATATTGTTGCAGTTCTTGCTAAACTGAAAAACAAGTGAGTAGGTTACGGCACTGTGATCAAATTTCTAGCATAACATTCACACAGTTGAGCTTAACAGGACAGTGTGATGGAAAAAGTTTTCAACAAAGTTCAACAAATTGCATCAGTTTTTAGAAACTCTACATGTTCTTACAAAATGTTAACAATTTTTTCAATTGTTTCCTTCTATTAAACATCGAATGCTAAAGAAATTCAATTGCATTTCGATTGTCATCAATAAACGATAACGAATCAAGACTAAACGAATTCAAAAATTAAAGAAAAAAAAAAAACAAAAGATATGTCAAACGCTCTTAGAATGCTTAGAATCGATTGAAATCGGCAATTTTCATGTTTAATAAAGAAGAATAATAATACCGTATAAGTATTCATTCATTCATTCATTCATTTCTTCATTCATACCCTCATACGCTCATTCTGTCAGCAAAGAGATGAGTAAACCATGTAATTGCTTGTATTGTATTCTGTATTCTGTATTCTGTTCTGCAATGGGGAAACTGGGGAAACATTTTCAACGCACATCATTAGAAACTGCAAGCAATAAACGTGATGCTTCCAATATGTATGTGACTGACTGACTGACTGACTGATTGACTGTCGATGTATGTGATTTGTGAACTTTAGCCGCATTAGAAAGAAGTTTATGACCCGATATACTCGATAAATCGTTATTATGTGGAGCAAAAGTTTAAGAACTTTTCATAAAAAGTTTATTGTTCTTCTTCTTAATTCTTTCAAAAGAAATTAAATTGAAATATGAAATCATTATTGGATTTTGTTTTGTTTTGCAAATGTCTTTTGCCGATCAAATAGTGTTACCATTCCATTTCAAAGTTTATTGAACTGTCACTTTGACTTGTGCGGTTAATTTTTGGTTTTTCTTTTTTTATTTTTCATGGGGAACTCGTATTACAACAATGCCTTCAGTAAACATACGTTGCATAAGCAATAATTATGCATTTAACGTAAACAATTCAAATAAATTGCTTTCTATTACAACAACAATTGCAATGACGTCAAATTTATTGCTGAGGTGGCCTTCAAAACAAAAATAAAAAACGAAGAAAAAAAATTTTAAAGATATTTGAGCTGCTTTTTCATTATGAACATTTCTGTGCCAAAGCAAAACGAACATTGCCCTGCCAGTTGGTGGAATTTGCTTTGCATGATGCATAAATATTCCCTTTGGGCATATACGATGCCTAGAGCATTGTTACTCAGTTATCGTTGGATATGATTTTGGAACTATTTATCATTAAAGTGGAGGTTAAAAGGCTAGCAGCAATGAACTTTTTGAGGATATTTGAAGGCAGTGTTGCTAGAATAAGGTAGAGCCAAGGGGCTGTTTATCGGTTTGAGCGACCCTGATTCTGGTTTTAACGGACTATATAGACAGTGTTTTGAGATTTGGATATGGTGCTACATTTAGATATTGGAGACCGATTGTGTCGTTGAGGTAGCTTATGAGATTTTTACAAATGAATCGAAAACGGATTCTAATACTGAAGCTTTGAAGATTGTGCGGAGCTAGCTAAGGTGTTAACAATCATCTAGGCAGCGAGGCTAATCAGTGTAGATTGCCCTGAAACCAATAACTGGGTATTGTATCTACTAGTTTCAGTCAGAAGGAATGCCTTTATTCTTGCCTGCATATGTTGTCTCACTGTTCTGAGTTTCAAAGTATTGCAACGCAGATCAACTAACTAGCTCAAGGCTAGCTATAGCCTGCAGAGAGTTCAATACAAGCCTGGCGCTTGGTTATGAGGTCACATAATGTTGGGTTACAAGGTATTATGACGTAGATCTAATGGTTGGACCTGATGATAGAAATACTTCTTCCAGTATATCGATCGAGTGATGGGACAGACAGCTCAATATTTAGTAGCAGAGGTTGCACAATCTCCAGACTGTTCTAGTTTTCGCTAGTTTTGGTCATAAGGCTTGAGAGTTCTGGAATGGAATTTTTAATCTGTGTAGAGAATCTATTAAGATGTTGAGAGATGTAATAACTGGGCTAGAAACTTTGTTGTGGGTCACAGTCATCCCGTCTTATTACATGATTTGTAGAAACGTGTGGTTGCCATGTCATAAATCTTTTCGTATTGAAAAATATTAGCAAAAATAACAAGCTCGAAATGAAATTAAATATTTTGTTTATCACAGAATAGGGGCGTAAATTAAAAAAAAGTACAAGATAAGACTCTTCAAAAAATGTTTAAAATTTTTGGCAAACCACACAGTGTGACTGCTAATTGCCTTTGTTGCAGATGTAAATGTGATGTCATAATATGCAAGTGAAATTTGTTTCCTTAATTACTTCGGAATGAGAAGGTTTTACCAAAGGTGTTTAAGCATGTAGCAGGTAGAATTATCAGAGCTTCAATGTTTTCCACTGCTTCGAAATTACAATAGTTTTTCAATATTTTTTCTAAATTTTTCAATTCCCATTTAACGTATAACTCCTGTCAAATCATTTAAAATGATTTATAAAACTTTGCAATGTATTCTCAACGGATTTCCACATCAGTTAATTAACAATTACCGAAAAAAAAGCCTTGAAATGAAAACAAAATTCCACATATTTCATGTCAGTCTATATCTGTAGCTATCATCACATGCCTATCATCATTTAATCATTAATATTGTATCGTGTGGCTCAATATCTAGAACGTCATATCTTACATAATAAAACAGAAAAAATAAGTTTAACGTTCAACACTGTATTTATACAACCACAATAGCATTGAAATGACCATCAAATCTTGACTCTCTGTACTGATGTTTCACTGCAGCAGCGTCTCATACTTAAGCCCAGCGGATGAATGAAGAAGATGCCATCAACATCAGTTGTAACTCTTTTTCCCTTTTCCTGAGATATGTTTTTCTTTGGGCCCGTAAAAACGAAATCATCTCCTCATACTATGATAACAAGCTTAACAAAACAATTTAAGGAAATACATGCTGAAAAAAAAAGGAAAGGAAAAGAAAAAACAAAACAAAAAAAGGTTGAATAAGAGAAGAAACGTTTTGTAAAACTTTAAATCGTGCTTTTTTTTTGTTGCAATTGCCTTTTTTGATTTCCTTCATGCCTGTTAAAGACATCCCAGTCGCCGACAGCCACCACTATTATCACTGGTTGAGGCAAATAAAGCAGGAGTAGGGGAAATAATGGAAGAAAAGAAAACGAAAAAAAAAAATTTAGTGGAGAATTATTTTTGTATCAATCCCTCTAACATTTGTATCTGTTTCTGATGCTATTGCTGTTACTGTTTGCCATTGTTGTTGTCATCGTCAACATTGTCATCGTTGTTGTATAATTCTCCGGTTGTTGTTGCTGTTACCCCGTTCCTCTGGGTCTTACAATGTTCAAAAACATTCTATTTTAAAGACTTTTTTATGCTTGTTCGCTTCTACAACATGATTGTTGTTGTTGTTGTTGTTTTTTCAGTTTTTTCTGGTTTAATTCAGTTTCTCTTTAGCCCTTCTTCACTCAGCCTTATTAGTGGAATATATTGGGTTTGACACTGTTTTGGCAACAACTTGGGAAATGATTGTCATCGTTCAACGTTGATGTTCAGGATAAACGAGATTAAAATAGACTTCAAGGTTTCGAAATCATTCAGGTTTTATGAAGATTAAAACAACAAAAACAAAAATACAAATAAAACTACGCATGATTAACGTATGCATGATTAAAGAGGACGGACTATTTAGTGAATTATTAACTCAATTTTATTTACAACAAATGCAGTGAAGAAAAAAAAATTATGCACAAATAATAAATTTAGGGGCAGGATCCCCACGAAGATATTTGGCTAGGACGCTACTGTCGAAAGAAAAAACCATTGACTTGTAAGCCAGATCCATTCAATTGTAGCAGATTTTAGTGTAGGGCCATGGATACAGAGACTATATTAAGCCGCAAATGTTTTTAACGTGACTGAATGACAGATTTCGTATGATACAGATTTGAGAAGGATAGAACAAGATAAACAGACCAAGACCCAGCATGTCAGAAAAATCTATAGTTGAGGCCATAGTGCCATCTAAAGTTATCAATCTCGTTTAGGCTCCCTAGGCTCCACTATGATAGGAAGAACGAGCATAGCTTAACAATAAAATCTGTTGAGTACTCTACCATGTTGGTTAAATAATCCAATCCAAAAGAACATAAGCTTTCTGCAATTGCGTAAGATTGATCAAAAAAATTCAATTCGATATCTACTTTGATCGCTTTCATCTGTCTTTACTACACATACATACATATCTGGTCATTACAACTCTTCAGTCAGGACTACGACTTAGACTTTTTGAGAAATTTTTCCATGGCAATTTTATTTTACTCTCAAAGATTTTGCCTGAAATTCAATGAGATTAAGTTGCCGATGAAATATTTTTTCATTTTTCGTTCTGTTGGTGATGTCTGACCTGGGTATTTGAACCGTGGCCTTAAGGTCTAAGAAGTCTACTAGACTATAGCGACTACGTACTCGTTACAATGCATTGCATAATTTTACCATGCCTTCAAATGTAGCAATTTAAAGTTCCTAGCAGTGATTCTGTTTGCCTTAGAAAGTAACAGCGACTTCGATAGTTAATAACGGCCATCTTGTTGAAGCGAGATTTGTCGAATTACTGATCACTTCTTCAGTCTATTTTGCCAAATCATAATGGAGGAATCTAGCATCTGAACAGAACGGCGCTACGTGCCACATAGCTAGTGTCACATTGAATACTTTGCACGAGCGATTTGAGAACATGATCATCTCACGTGGATGTGGTGTGAATTGGCCAGAGAGATCGTGCGTTTTGACGTCGTTAGACTTCTGTCTGTGGGATTTTCTTAAGTCGCAGGTCCTTAAAGCCAATATAACACACGTCACTGGCCAAATTCAGACTGATTTATGCGCCAGTGATATGAAAAATTTGATAGATTCACCCAGAGAAATCGTGGTCATTTAAACGATGTTATTTATATTCCAGACATAATAACATCAATAGGTTCTTTAAACAAATACAAAATGATACAAAATGATCGATGATAAGTCTCACAAACTGTTTGTTTTATTTTAATTTATAGGTAGTAAGTGCTTAATAAAAGACCCTTTAATTTGTACTTTTTCCAAAGCTTTCTGCGCAACTGCAACTGATGAGATCATATTAGAGGTATGCGTGCCTCCATGTTACTTGCATTCTTTCGAGCCATATCTCCTTTAGTTTTGGCACCTAGAGTAAGGTGTCAAGGGCTTGCTAAAGGAATTAAATCGGGTATAAGACCCTTATTGTTGTAAATTCGCAAAATTACATTCAACCTTATCTAAAGGTTTCATAATTTGATTTCCTTTTTTCTCATTTTTCCCAGTTAAGTGTATGTTTATTCTACTATAGAAGGTGCTAGAATGATAGGGTTGCCATCTCTCGTTGCTTATAAATAAAGTCCTCTATGAAGACGTATTTAATTATTATCATGTATTGAGTATATGAATGGAAAGCTTTGCTTCGATAGTTTATATCAAGATTTCAAAGCAACATGTCCTTAAGTAGTCTGCTTAACGTAATGCCATAAACAATTGAATTGGAACATATTGTTTACATAGCTAAATTTACAATTGCTTGACGGTAACTATCCAAGTGTAAATTATTCCTAAAGGGCGTCCACTGTTCGAACTTATGGCCTGCAATTAAAAGAAAAGAAATTCACTTTTTATTTCTGTGCCATTCCTTCCTGCCATTATTTCTTTTCACGAACTCTGTCTTTGAGAATGTTTTGTTGTAAACAAACACTTCCCCATTAAAAGCTCGTCTGCCTTTTTCGCTTCATGCATTCGTTGGGATGCTCTTTTGCCTTGTGTTTCTTTGATGTTAGTCGTGATGTTAGTGATGATGGTTATGACTATAGCTGTGGCTGCGGCTATGGCAATGCCTGGTGTTGCCATTTCTGCTATTCTGTTACACATTTTCCTGCTTATATTGTTGTAATGCGTTGTTTTTCGTTTTTCATTTTTGTAACACTTGCTTTTCAAAGTCTTGGCGGTGGTGGTGCTGTTGTTGATCTCAGAAATGTGTATGAAATTCGTAGAAGATATTTCATTTTTCCATTTTGATTTCCCATGTTTTTCTTCTTCTTGTCTTTTGCTGTTCTTTTAAACTGTTGTTCTATTTTCGTTTTTCCAATTCGTATACAATCAATAACGAATGATAAAACACAGTCAACAATTGTTGTTGCAGTTTGGGTTTTGGTATACAAAAATATATCTGCACTCGTATGTATAACTATGTATACATATGTATGTATATGCCTGCATATACATACATATTTATTGATATTGACAAATTTGCTATTCTTTAGAGAAAATAAAGTTGTCGGTTCTGTTCCAATTGTTTAGAACTGAAAGATTATTGTGGAACACCTTATTGTAATGAAGAAAACAAAAAGAATTACTTGGTCTATGTAAGCCTTTCGGTTGATTTCAAATTCTCAAGTACTTAAAATTGTGTTGTATTGTGTTTTGTTTTGTTTTGTGGTTTTGTTTTCTCAATTTGTTCTTCTTTGTTCTATATCGAGAAGGAAGCTTGTATGCTCTTGTAATCTTGTAATAAGGCTTTAAATAAATGTAATCTTTTGTAAGACCTAACAAAGCTAACAAAAGAAATTGAAACATTTTTTAGTTCCAATAAATCATGTTTGATAGAGGGAGGGGAATGGAAGAGACAATGAAAAAAATTAGGTCGTAAATTGACAAAACATAGACAAGAAAATAGGATTTTGTGTGTCATATGTAAACACACATTGTTGTCTCAAAGCAAGTTAAGTCCAATAATGTTGATGGTAAAAACACTAATAACCTATGCTCTACATACATAAGGACCCACCTCCATCTTTCACAGTATGCTGCTGTTATTTTTAAGCTGTCATCCAAGTATTCACAGAGGAATACAGACCACACGACAAAGTCCAATGTAAATCGCTTTAGAATAACTGAATCTCAAATTATCCTTTGTGCTACTCGATAACTGTGGTTCTTATGCAGCCTAAAGCAATGGCTATAAAGACAGTCCCTATTCAAATTTGATATAAAAGTATATCGAATGGAAATATAACCATATTTACAGACAGCTAAGTGGTATGTCTCTAGGGGAGATAGCGAGACATACTAGCGGCCAATAGATTCATAGAAAGTGTATATACCGCATCTAAGATTGCCTAGAATGTCTCTGCAGGAAACTGCAAGGTTTTTAAGCCTTGAACAAGGAAACATTGAAGGTAACAATGAATAGGCTGGTAGAATGGAAATTTCAAATATTGATTTAAATTCCTCTTACAGAAAGGCCGACAAATTAAGGTAAACACCATGTAGATCTGCCCCGATATGGATATACTTATATGCACAACAAAATTTGCTTTAAACATGATCAGAGTTCATTTTAAAAACCTCATTGTAGTTGTAATGTGCCTCTAGTTGTACACGCCCGAAGGCTGGAAAAATCTCAGAATGATTGCTGCAAAGTTGTAATGAACATCTTCTCAATCATTTTGGGAACGTTTGGGAACCTAAAAATTTGAATTTAAAAGGCGGCTAGAATTAGCATCTTCATAAATCTATCGGAAATACTGAGAGATGCTATCGTGGCTGCAAATGGGGCCTTATAGGATCCAAGTAGTCAAGTCTCTAACCTGGACGATTCAATCTAACCTAACTAAGGCCACACTGTCCTAGTTGTTCGAATGTCTGAAAGTTTTTCATGCGGAAATTCGTGACAAAGACAATGTGAGAAAGACAATGTATTCCTACGATAATTAGTGGTATCCGAGTGATTTTCTAGTCTTAAGGAATCAATAAATACAAAAGCAAACTGTAAAAGTCTTAAGGCAAACGTCTGAAAAATATGTCAGTTTCTAGGCAATGCCTTGATCTGTTCTGTGTTCGGTTAGATTAACAAGGCGGTGGAGCATTTAAACATATTTGACTGCTAAAAAGACCGCTGACGTTTACCCCCCAGCACTTTTTTTTATTAAATACTGACGCCGTGTTATTTCATCTTTTTTAAGAATTTGGTCAAAGACTTATGAAAGGGTGGCAATTAACAATGATTGAAATGATAAAAACTGTGGCACATAAATGTAAGACACTGCTTGGAGTTCACACTTGTAATGATAATAATGACAAATGTCTGCTAAGTCATTGAATGAATTAACGTTAAAACGAATTTATTTTTGATTCTTCCAGATTATCATGTGCTGTATTTACAATTTACGATTGTAATCGTATTGCAACGCTTACGAAGGTGAGTACGGCTATTTTATTCACAAAATTTTTATCATCTTATTGACCCTGCGAATATGGTTTCAATATGATGTACCATGGTTGAATCTGCGCTTTCAATTAAGTTCAATTAAGTTAAGGCAAGACCCAGAATTAGTTGCCGTAATCTAATAGGAAGTGTTTTGGCTTACTAGACATGGGGCCTCGGTTCAAACCACAGGTTAGCAATGAGTATTCAAAAAATGAGTAGATTTGAATCATACTCATACATATACGCATTCATACATACTTTAATATCATACTCATACTACTCATATTCCAAGTTTGAAGCACTCATCATACTCATACCTAACAATACGCATGATTTTTTTGATTTCTACTCTCCATGATTGAACATATGCACGACTTACAAAATAAGTATGAATCGCGTACGAACACTACAATACTCACTAGAATGTTGTGTGTTTGCTCTGTTTGCTGCGCTGGGTTTTTTGCTAGTGTGTCTTTTTTCTTTTGTTGTAAATGCAACAATAACTAAGACGGTAAATTTTGATGAATGATTCGAGTCACTCGAATTATTTATGAATCTGAATGAGTAGGCGTATGAATCAAACATATTTCGCATGTTATGAGTTCGATGTTAACGATGTTATACTCATACTCATTGCAACTTGTTCTTATAAATCAGCGTTGTAAAGAGTATGAATGAATCAAAGTAGTAAAATTTCAATGCTGTTGACTCACTCATATCCAAAATTTCATGAGTACTTATGAGTAGCGAAAAAGTGATTCATTGCTGATATCTGGTTCAAACTCCAGGTTTGCCAGCTCCAACAAAACAAAATATTAAAAAATATTTCTTCGGTATTCATGCAAAAATTCTGAGATTACATTGCTCAAACATCTGTCATTTGGAATCGACTTTAAACTGTTTAAACTACATATGGATAAAATTAACACACGTAATATAAGTGATGTGTAAAGCTAGGTTGAAGTCTTGACTAAAGTATTGTAATGATCAATTATGTTATGTAAGACCCAGAACTATGTGTTATTTATGCTTTGGTTAATATTTGAGCAAGAAATCTGTTCAGAAAAATGTGGTGCATAGAGTAACGATAATAATTAATCGAAGACAAATAATTTTTGATAATGTTATGAGGAATTACTGTGTACCGATTTAATGTAAACTGTTTACGAGAAAAATTAAATTATTTTCAATGTGTTATATTTAACTTGACATTTAAATACTTTGAAACATTATAAGGAATTACGATTATTTTCTATGCCACATCATTTTAAATAAAATTTAAAACTTTAATTGACCAACAAATATTTATTATCCACTAAATCCTAACATGTATTCACTTCTCTTCCATATTTTTTCTTTCTTTCTTTTCTTTATTCTTTCCTTCATCCATGGTCTTTGAGAAGTTTATATGTAAAGCCTTTCACATTAAACCATATTTATACAGCTTAACACCCCTTTATGCTACGTTTTGAACATTTATTGTTTATAGCCACCAAGTATTTCTCTTATCATGTTTTAAACTAAATTATGGCAAATAAGCAACGAAATGGCCAAACGAACAGACAACCAACCAGCCAGCAAGCCAGTCAAGTGTGAGCCATCTTAAGGCAACTTGAAGTGCACAGCTGCAACAGCCGCAGCAGAATACACTTGTATTTTGGGTAAAACATGGACAACGAATTTGTACGTTTTATCCTTGAGATGGATTTTTTTTTTCTTCTGTGTTCTGTTCGGTTCTGTTGCTGTTTTTTCTTTTGTTTTCATTCCATTTATGAATTATGTTTTACTTTCATTAGATTTATATCTTAAAAATTATTATTTGTACATATGAAAAGCTGCAAAAGTTTAAAGTAAAAACAATTCCTTGTTAATACAATCGTATACAAGCTGATGTTTTCATACATACAACATATTCTGAAGGTGTGTTTAAATTTTGATTAAAACCAAACATATAACATGTATGTATGTATGTATATGCTTTGTTTTTATTATAAAATGGTAGCTTTAAAGGAAAATACAAAAAACAATACAAAATTAACCTGGCAACTGCTACCTTTTGATTATCTTCCTTCGCCATTCAAACGTTCATTAATTGGCACATTGGCACACAAATGCCGTGGCATTATTTATGAAAGTGTTTGCACACACACTTACTGGAGAGCCTTGAAACATTTTAATTGAAAATTCTCTCTCTCTCTCTCTCTTGCTCTTCGTAAAATTAAAAAATTTAAAGTGTATTTGCTTTTAATTTTAATAAAATTTTATTTAAAATCAAATGACACTGGCAGCATGGGGGGAGAGGGATTGTTGAAAGTATTTCCACCACACCAGACTTTGTCCAAATAAGGCTTTAAGTGTTAAAAATGTGGTGAATAAAAATTCAGGCAATAGCTTTCGCCATTGTCATAACAAAGAAAGTGTTATAGTTTGTCCATGTTCATACATAAGTTGACTCGAACGAAACATTTCTACTGACATGAGTTTCTTTACCCTTCCATATTTCTCCATATCATTCTATTAACCGTCAGAGTAGATCCTAAGGCTCTTCAGTTAAGTACGCGTATCAACTATAGAATTGATCACCCTGCCTTCATCATAGAGAACTGATTTACTAAAAAACATTCTCTGTACGGTCTTTAAACTGTTTTTTTTTTACCATTTTTAGAAAATATGAACCAAACTTTTCCCCTCATATTCGAAGACACAAAATGCCACGTAAACATGGACTCACAGAATCTACGCCCATGCCATAATCATAGGTACTGTCCATCCCTAGTTTCGTAACAAAAATACAGCAAAGATCCTAATAACGATGTAACGTAACGTAAGCCTCCCAATATACATCAATCTAGTATTTAATCGTGGTCTAAAATCACACGATAAGATCGAATATGGAATCCTGTCGGATCAATTCAATCTTAGACTGCGCCTTCGACTATTTTTTTAGTGTGCCAGTAAAACTGAAGATCCAACGACAACACTGATGTATAAAGCTCGCCATTCTTATGCCCCTGAATATCTTGAACGTACTGCAGTAACACAGAAATTAGGTAGTGCAGGGGTCTTCTTGGAGAGAATAGCATCCAACAGAGGACAATGAAAGTCACTTATTGAGACCGTTTTGCTTCCAAGCTGGATGATAATTTAAACTGAAGTAATGCCTAAAAATACAGCCGCAGTACTAATTCAGCATCAAAATATGTTGCTGATAGCAAAGATGTCGTTTCGTATCTAGGGAGTGTGTAAACTACAGCTAAAATTCTCTTTGAGTACCAGCTGTCTAATACCATTGTGGAAAATTGTAAGATCTTTAACAGTTACCCTCATGTGGGCTTCAAGACAGGACGATATGAAAGGTAATAACAGGGCTGAGGTACTTACGTACTCTGCTACCAGATTTACTGTACTGAAGAGCATTTATACAAACTTCACTGGTTCTCAAAAGAGACCAAGTAAATCTAGACGGTTATGGATATAACAAAGACACGAACGACTTGCATTAAATCTGCTTAAAATCTATCATATGAGCTCTATTGCAACCGTGACGGGTTACTGTAACCTATTTATATACGTCCGATGGTTGAAAATGCCTTAAAAAGAGGTCAGCTCTGCAACTCTGGACATCCAGAATTTATCTTCAGAACTAATCGCTGTAGTCTCGTTCGTAATGTGTTGTCTTATTAGACGATATCAGCAGATTTCTGGCAAAAACTCTGTGAGTAAATAAAATTGCCATGAAAAGTTTTTCAAAAATCTGTTGTTCGTAGTCGACTTTAAACTATAGTGGATAAACTTAACACACATAACAGGGGTGGTGTGCGAAAGTATGTTTTATTGCTGACTAGTAACCAATCAAGTACCTAAGTACATATCTGGCTAGAGGTGATTAGAAGTTATTATGAACGCTGAGATGTGTCAACCAGCAATTCCTGCGTAACATAGGGCCTATTTATTTCGATGCGCATGAGAACCATTGAATAAATTGACCTCGACCGTAGTAAAAAGACTTAGCACCGCTTATGTAGGTTCTTTCAATTGACTATCGCAGTATCAGTAATCACAAACAAATCACAAAAGATGATCAATTTCAATTTGCAAAAGATTTTTGCATGGTTTAAGAGTAAGCCACTGTGTTTTTGCTAAAATCTTCGTATGAAAACTCAGTCAGTAAAAATTAAAGGAAATAAAAAATTTATAAAGAAAAAATTAAAAGCGAAATGTCACAACCGTTATGTTGTCTCGAAAACATTGACGGTTATATTAATTTCGCAGATTAATGTCAAGTTATTCTGACATTTGCTACCGAATGTTAATAGCCAAGGCAGTAAATGATCGTTAAATTTGCAATAAGTTTTCATTTCAAAAATTTTTAAACAATAAAATTAGAAAAGCTGCATTTAACGTTCAAAGTTTTAGGAGAGGAAAGTTCAAATTCCATTTGAGGAATACACGAGAAACTGCTCCACTCAAGACCAAGTAGGATACATATTGTTAAAGTATTTGGTTTATGTCTTTGCTAGCTAAATTCGAGTTTATCTGCACACATACACAAAAAAAAAAAATTTTTTTTTTGTTGGTCTTTAATAAATTTTTCATTTGAAAAAGTAACTGCACATACACTAAAAACAATTGTTGAATCCTTACAGTAATTTCTCTCTCCTTCCCAATCTGCCAAAACGCCATTTGTAAAAAGGGCGTCTGTATTTTTTCTTTTTAAGCCAAAAAACGAAAACTAAAATATAAATAAAGAAACACTAGAGTAAAGCAAAAAGAAAAAAAAACGTAAAACATTTTTCGTATTCCATTTCATTTCAATTTGTACTTTTTTTTTTTTTGCCAAATAGAAGACACAAAAAAAACAGGAGAACTAATTTGCAATTCCAAGTGCGTGATGATGCAAACATTTCAATTCGAATTTTTTGTTGGTTGCTTTATTTCATATTTTTGGTCTAGAAACACTGTCTGTATAAATAGTTTTTTCTTAAGCAGTTTAGTTAAGGACGCCTAGAGAGTGGTCAAAACCATTCTTTTTAAGTATAAACTTTTCTAATCCAACAAGATATGGCGGGTAGACTATTTGCACTTGGTTTTCTGGTGTAAATTTTCGTCACATATTGCCATGAATGGACTTACAACCGAACGTTTGCAATTCGTTGAAGTTTATTATCAAAATACGTAATGCTTAAGGACTATGTTTCTAACGAAAAAATATCTTCAACAATGAAGCTCAATGTGTTGGCAAAAGCAGCATTGTGAGCATTTAATTTCACATTTTAAAAGAGACTATTGGTCACCAGAAACATTCTAGTTTGTCCTCTATAGTATCCTTGAGGGATCTTTGATACGTGAAACCTCTCGCCACGGTGATAAGCTTTGAAAGTTAATATTATTGCTGCCATTATATTCCATTGTTTTAGTCGCAGTTCAAATTTTTTTCCCACTATAGCACGTTCTAGACTGATAGGGTTTGTGAACAGGATGGATTTCAAAACCGAAAGAAAACACTATTTGCTGTAAAACCCTTTAGTAATCCATAGCTAGCCAGCCCTTTGGTGGATTCCCTACCAGCTGTTCTTCGTTAATATTTATTTTCATTAATAATGTTTTTTTTTTCTGTTGTGCCATCCTTTTCTGCGTCTATTTTCTATTCCGTTTTTTTTTCGTCGTAGTTTTTCTATACCATAGACCGTGTTGTTGACATTAGACGAGAGAACATAAAAAAAAGAAAATAAATGATGACGACTATGACAATTCTAATGGGTTACAGAATTTTTTTTTCATAAATTTTATATTTGCGTGTTATATATGCCACCCACCCTTTCATAGTTTCATAGTTGTTGGGCATGATAAAATTGATTTGTGAGCATTGAATGAAAAGCATTGAAGTGGAAAATTTTTATATGAACTTACGATTTAAATGAACTTTGATGAAAAAAGAAAAAAACACACACACACTGTTTGTCTCAATTTGTACTGCTTCCAAGGATTAAAATTAATATTAAAAAAAAAAGAAAAATTAAAAACTATAATCTGATGTCAGAGAGTACGTAGTTAAAAATTGACGAAGAGTTTAATGAAAAATTTAAATTTTATGTATGCTCGGATAATAAAAATATCAGGGGCAATCAAGTTGAAAGATCTGGATTTTTTCACCAAAAATAACCTTCATTAATTGGGTAAATCGGATAAAAAAATAGAATAGTACGAGAAGCGGACCTAGTGGACTAGATAGCCAAGGTATCAAAGAACAAAGGTTATTTGCCATTGGAGGTATAACCCACGATGCAAACTTTCAAATGAGCAAATTCGATCGAAATTGAATTAAAAAATGGAATTGAAAAAAAAATGGAAGCCATCGTCAAAAAAGCAAAGTCATCGTCAAAAGGATATAAGCAATCGATAAAAATGCAAATTATTGTCAAAAAAATATAAGTCATCGGCAAAAAGATGCAAGTCATCGAAAAAAGTGCAAGTCATCGAAAAAAAAATTAAAAATCATCGTCAAAAAATCAAAGTCATCGTCAAAAAGATATAAGCAATCGATAAAAATGCAAATTATTGTCAAAAAAATATAAGTCACTGGCAAAAAAGATGCAAGTCATCGAGAAAAATTGCAAGATAACGAAAAAAAAAATGAAAGTCATCGTCAAAAAGCAAAGTCATCGTCAAAAAGATATAAGCAATCGATAAAAAAATTCAAATTATCGTCAAAACATATATGTCAACGACAAAAAAGATGCAAATCGTCGAGAAAAAGTGCAAGTCAACGAAAAAAAAAATTTTAAAGCCATCGTCAAAAAAGCAGTCATCGTCAAAAAGATATAAGCACTCGATAAAAAATTCAAATTATCGTTAAAACATATAGGTCAACGACAAAAAAGATGCAAGTCGTCGAGAAAAAGTGCAAGTCATCGACAAAAAATGTTAGTCATCGACAAAATGGAATATAAAATGCAAACCAGTGAACGTTTTTTCGGTTTACATTAGCGCTTCCGTAATCTTCAAAATTTTTTCAGTAGACTACAATAGGTACATAA
The DNA here is from genome assembly GCA_005959815.1 of Sarcophaga bullata. Lineage (NCBI taxonomy): Eukaryota > Metazoa > Arthropoda > Insecta > Diptera > Sarcophagidae > Sarcophaga > Sarcophaga bullata. The sequence goes on from QOCX01000568.1 coordinate 113,723, forward strand.
ATTATGGCGGTAATGTTTCGAATTTCCATTAATTTCTAAATGATTAAAGACAACCTTTTACAGAATAATCTGATTTTAATAATCTCTTTTGGCAAAGTGAAGTTTAAAATGTCATTTCTCAAACATGCATAATGTACTCTGTTGTAATTAAGAGTAAAATTAAAATCATCTGACAACTATTTGTAACGGAACATTCAATATTTCAAATACAAATATTTGAATTCACACCATTTTTCTTTTCTGTCATTGTTAGGGAAATTTTTGTTGGAAATAATTTATAATAAACGCGTGGTTGCTTCTGATTATTTAAAAGCATTTTAAAATTTAGCACAATAAAAAAGTTATTTTTAATATGGTACTTACAGTTCTTAAATACACACGCTGCATTAGTACGAGCCAATAAAAAGAAAACAATTTTTTCAAATAAACGCTTTCATTTGTATATTTTGTTATAAAAAACAACAATTTAGAGTGGCGGGGAAAAAAGATTTTATTTGCAGAAAAATTTTTAAGAAAGAGTTTCTATAGTTTGAAGAATCTGGATAGCGTTTTTTGTGGCAACGCAGAATATATTGTCATAACTCGTGAGAGATAACTTTTTTTCTTGGCACAGAAGAGTAAATCAGAGAATATATAACGGGACAGTGTGATCCTACTTATGCCTATGACCTCTTGAGGTGGTACACTAAATGACAATGCAAATTTTTATGTCATCCTTTATTGTTACTAAAGAGAAAGTTATGTGAACAAGGAACATATTCTAGGTACCTGCATACAAATATGCCATGATGGATACAGATCGGACGATAAAGTCGAATGTTAATTTTTACCAGAACAGTTACACCATAAATTGTGCCTGTACTTCTGTTCAAATACTGACTCTAATGACTGTTGATGATGATGTATTACCACCCATTTAACTTTGAATCTTTATTATTGTGATTTTATTTAAATATTTAAATTTAATTTTTTAACAAATTTTTTATTATTTCATCAACTGCTTGTCATAGTTTTCAAACTAGTTTAAGAGCTCTTCAAATTAATTGGAACAGCTTATGTTGATCACAAGATTTGACACTAACTGTCACTAGACCTACTTTATATTCATTACAATATAATTTATATCATACATACATATGTGTGTGTGTGTGTGTGTGTGTGTGTGTGTAATCTCTTGTTTTATAATAATTTTTTAGTTTTTATTTGTATTTGTATTATAATCACTCTTTTGTTTTGCCACACTTGTTATTTGTTAAGGGGTAATGTGATCCATTGAATTATATTTTTTAAAAATCATAAATTATACTTGAAATTAAAATAATTATTTTGTACACATCTATACTTTTCTGTTTAATTTTCAGCAAATCATGTGAAATCTACAACAACAAAAAAAAAAATAAAAGTTACTACTTAAATGCTCTATTAGAGCATTAAACATACTTTTTTGTTTGTATTAAATGAACTTGTTGTTTTTGAATGTTTTTTATTGTTATTGTAGAAAAATGTTCAAAGCAACGAACAGTGAAATTGACAGCACGCATACCACCATCACCATCACCATTACCACCATTTTTGAAAACAAAACAGAAATTTTTGTTAATAAAACAATAAATTATTATCGCCAACAAATCGGGCAAAAGAAAAAGAGAAACAGCTAAAGAAAGAAAGAAAGAAAGAAAGAAAGAAAGCAAAAAAAAATTACGAAAAATAATAAATTGAAAGGAAAACATTTGTTAGAAAATTGTATTTCATTTAGAAAAATCAAAAAAAAAAAAAGTATAAGAATTAGAAAATATGGTTTTGAGGGGATATCCTTAACACATTATTGTTTAAAGGAAAATTATTTTTTATGTTCAGTTTTATTGCAAATTATTTAAATATTGTAAATAAAATACACCGCAAATAGGCTTTAAAAGTAAGGTTAATGCGCCATATATCGCATGCAAAAGAACTATGATGTCGCCGTAGTCTAGTTGTTGTGTTGGCTTTCCAGACGTGAGACCAACGGTTCAAATCGCAGATCAGATTAAATGAAATATGAAAAAAGGATTTCTTCGGTAAACTCCTCTCAGCAGATTTCTCTCCTCTGCTAGTAAATAAAATTGTCATGAAAACTTTCTTAAAAATCTGTCATTCGAAATTGGCTAAACTGCAGATCCCCACATACATGTTTAAAATTAACACACACAATATAAGTATTGTGCGAAGCTAGGTTTTAATGACCAATTTAGTAAGCGAACTATTGACATTCACAACTATGGTTTGATAGCCGATGTATTATTATTTTTAGAGTTGAAACTAAATGACTATCATTTATAAAATTTACAATTTATGTTAGTTAAGCTCATTTGAAACTAGCCAAATATCAGGATTTTTATCAAAGTAATACGACTGATTTCTGGTTAATACGTTAATAAGCAAAATTATCGTATTTGAAACGAAAACAATTCTCCAGACCACTCATGACTTACCTAATTAGCTATTAACAACTCCGTTAACAGATTTTAGCCTGCAACATATTTCCAGGCGTCTTCGCTTCTTGCCCGCGTTCGCCAGTTGGTCCTACCAATCAGTGACAGGGCTTCCTCGATTTTGTATTTCAAATGCAGAGAAGGTCGTTTTCTATGTCGAGCATTCTTTTTCGTTCGAACGACTTGGCTGCACAACGTCCATATGGTTGCGGAGTTCAAATAGCTCTTTTGTTGGATCGAATGTGGAAATCATATTCAACTCGCTCTGTAGCGAATAACGTACGTAGAAGTTCGTTTTCAATGTCGAGCATTCTTTTTCGTTCGAACAACTTAGCCGAAACAGAGAGAGATCAATTGCCTATTGCCTATTGCTACTATGTAGCAATTGCAATGAAAAGTTCTTATCGTTCGATATCGACTTCAACATGGATGATGTGAGAATTTAGTTCGTAATTCTGACTGAGGGGTTGTAATAACCAACTACATAAGCAAGTAAGCAACTAAGCAAGTAAGGAAATGCCATTTTACTATGAATGGAGCTACAACTGAATAAAACGCCATATGAAAAATGTATTTCTATCGAAAAGTTATCCTCAGTAACGAAGCTTATTCTTGGCTCTGTGGTTGTGTAAGTAAACAAAATCACTAAATTGAGGTGAAAGGCTGCCGGAGTGCAAAGAGCTGCTGATAAACTATAAATACGCAGTACTTTGTACGGATTGTGGATCAGTACATGAAACAGTGGCATGT
>QOCX01000569.1:0-18034 GCA_005959815.1 Sarcophaga bullata
ACCACTATTAACCAAATGAACAGAATCTGTACAGTGTTTCTGTAATAAAAATTTGTTTGTGTAAACGTGGTAAGAAATAATACCAAATTAATTTTCTTTCTTTTTTTCTTTTAAAGGATTTCATTTAAAATTTTTCTTTCGGTTTTTCTTTCTTCGTTTTCTCTTTGTTGGCGAATTTTTTTTTTATTTTTTTTCGTTTAATTTTATGCCATAAAAAGAGGCAAAAAAATGGGCAAAGTATAGACGTCGAAAAAAATTGCAAAAGTTTTGTATCTTTAAATATATTTTATTAAGTTTTTGTATCTACAACAATAATAACAACAATAACAACAACAACCGAAAAAGCAGTTAAAAAAGTTTTCCCAGAAAATATGTTTTCATTTTTTAAGTTGGTTTTTCTCCTTTGCTTCTCTATTTGGCTATTGCAAGGCTGGTAGGAATAATTTTTTTCTTGTTTTCTTAAACCCTAAATTAAAAATAACATGCTTGTGAATTATGTTCTCGAAAAGAATATAAAGAAACATTAATTATGGTAGTCCAGGAATAAATGAAAAATTCATTAAAAAAAAAAAACACGAAAGAAGCGAATATAAAAACGAAATATTTTTTTAAAAAATTATTTTAATTGACTAATGAAGGAACGATATTTGATAATATCCAGCCATCAATAGATCAATAGATTATTCATGTAGATATGCAGCTCATATTGAAGTTGACAAAAAATATGTCGCTCTTACCAAGTATAAATAGAAAAATGCACACGATCACAGGAGTCTTATAAATTGAAGCATTAGATACCCGATATATTCGTGGATCCAAAACAAAAGTTGACAAACTGTCTCACTGCAACAACAACAAGTTTTCTTTCTATCAGCAGTGTGCAAGCAAAGGGTTTTGAACCAAATAAAATTTTCCATGAAAAGCTGCTCAAATTTGGCTATCAAACTGAAAGACCCGTCACTCATGTATTTAACAAAAACAGCACGACTGATTTCATTTGAAAAGCTAGGTTGTAATTCTGGCTTACTGCCATTTACTTTTTAAAGAAAAAAAAAATTTTATATCTCCAGCGTGTTCCTCTGAAAGTAAATAAAATTTTCATAAAAAGTTGCAGAAAAATCTATCGTTCGGAATCGCCTTTAAACTGTAGGTCCCTGTCACAAATGAATAAAATTAACACGCACAACATAAGTGGTGTAAGACGCTAGGTTGTAATTATGATTGAACAGTTATAATGGCCAGTAATGTAATGTATGTATGATACAACAGCAATATTCTCCCCGGTACGTGCCCTTTGTTAAAGGGCAAATAAATTTAGGCCAGTTAACTTCAAGCTTACAAATCCCGTGTGCAGAATACTAAAATTCTCATAAGCTATGTGGCAAATAGCTATGTATGTCATGTTAGAAACACAAGTCATTGCTATTCGGGTAAAAGAAGTTGGTAATCATCAACCCATACTGCTCGCCCTTATCACTGGTGGCCTGATAAACATTATTTTCAAAGAAATATGAACTGATGATGCCTCCAGTCTAATACAAAAATACATTATTGGTCATAACAACCCTTTAGTTAGGATCTAGCTTCTCAAATCACTAATATTGTGAGTATCAGAGCCCGTTGAATGAACACATGTCCTAGCCCATGGTCATTCATGGTGATTTGAAGAAAAACAGACTGAATAAATGACAACTAGCTTGACAAATGTCGCGCTTCAACAAGATGGGGTCGTATCTCAGCAGTGGCATCATGATTGTTGGTTTTCAAATGCTAAATTCTTTTTGATTTGTCGGATATTACTTTTCTTTAACGTTGCCCCACAGAAAATAGTCCAATATTGTCAAATCGCAGCTTCTTAACGTCACTATTTCGGTTAAATAAACGGCCATTAAACGTTTGAAGCAATAAATCGATTGTGGCATAAGATGTATGGCAAGTTGCGCCATCCTGTTGAAACCAAACATCTTTCACATCATGGTGCGATTATCATGGTACCTCCATTGACCATAATTATTGCGTTGTTCTCTTTCTCAAAGATATAAATGCCTTCGCTTCACAAGCCGCACCAAACAGTTACTCGTAGTTGGTTCATTGACTTCGGTAAGCCAACTTGTGCGTTTCCTAAGCTCCAAATACGGCAATGTTACATATTAAAGCACTCATCAGGACAAAAATGAACTTCATTCGAAAATTTGATTTTTTGTTGGCAAAATCGACATCATCGTATAGTTTATCGTTGGCCCATCTAGCGAAGCGAAAAGAAAGCTAATGGTCAAGCAACTTCAACTCTTGAACTAACTGAACTTTGTAAGGCGTCAAAGCAAGATCTTTCCACAAAATACAGCGTTAACTGGTGCGTGAAAAGATCAATTCCTGAGAACGATGACGATGTTAATGTTGATAGATTCTGATGCACACTCTCAGCCACAACTTCGATATTTACGGATGTACGCACCACACGAGGATTTTCACGTCTTGTTGCCTCTATAATAAAACCGGTTTCACGAACTTTACCAATAAACTTGCGTATACTCGGCACTGTTGGTCTTTCTCTGCTACCAATCTGCCTGATTGTCTTTGTTTTGGCAATAAATTTCCAATAAATTCCAACATTACTCAAGCGTAAGTCGATTAATCAATTGCTTTGTAGTTTCAATGAATGAATGAATTTGAAGTTTCTTAACTTTTGACAGTTAATTTCACCTCGAAAATTTCACCTCGAATGAGAGTAAAGGCACACAGTCAGGACCATCAATTTAACCACTTTCATTGGAGCTAATATACCGAATTTTGTGACAGAATAGAATGGCATAAGTATTGTCAGATGCGAAATAACACGATGTTTCAAATTTAAACCGACAGATGGCCTACCCTATATACAAAAACAATTCCACCTTGAGTATGAGCAATAAATAATTCAATTTTACAACATAATACTCATACGCCTCATTGAACCATTCACTGTGAAACAGCATTCTTAACGTTTGGGTGCGTGTAATAAATAATTTGTTTTTCTACACAATAGCACGTTTGCCACCACCAATCCTAATGTATAAGTAATAAATAATTATTTATTATTTCTTTTGTTCTTAACTACCCCATAACATTTGCACAAAAGAAGAAGATTTTTTTTCATCCAAAAAAACAATAAAAAAATCCTTATTTTGCGATATACTATGGGTGTTATTAGCATAAAATATGTGCCATAAAAGCAAAGAATAGAATAGAAAGTAAAATAATACAAAGAAAATACAATAGAATAGAAGAGCAAAGAAAAGAAAAAAGGATTGAATCTTAATTTCTTTTGTTTTCTTATCATCGTTTACATTTAACCCTAGTTAAAGTTGTTGGTAGTAGTTTATGCAAATGAAGATGATTTCAGAAATTTGTCTGCATAAAACTCTTACATCTCACAACATAACTCTAACCTAACACATACACAAACACACACACACATTTTTATAAGAAATAACCGAGTATGTACGCCTAGGGTTAACTAAAGTGTTTAAGTGGAAATTTCCGTCCTTCATTTAAGTTTTACAACTATTTGAACCACAAAACAATAAAAAAAAAGAAAAGGATCGACACAAAAGAGAGAGAGAGAGAGAGACAGAGAGAAAGAGAGCGATAGAGAGAGAGAGAGAAAGAGAAAGAGAGAGAAAAAATGAAATCCAAACAAAGACCAACTTAGTAAACGAAGTGGCATATAAGACTCTTTGCCAGTTTCTGTGCTGCTATACAAACATATTTCCATACGTAGATGTATGTGTTACAACGATATGAATAAGATTTGTCTTAAATTTTTTTTTTGTTTTTGCATTCTTTCTGCCTTGTATTCTAAACAATGGCAAGAATATTCTTTACTTGCTTTGTCAGAGCACAAATCCAAACATATTCTAACAAATCCACACATATGTGTGCGACTGTATTGAGTAACGAAGGTTGAGTGAGGATTTTTGACGTGCTGTTTGTAAATGTTCCCTTTATAACCTCTCTATAAGCTTTGTTTTTGACATCACTGGACCCAATTTTTTTTTAATGAAGCCTGTATATTTTTATCAAAAATTAATCGTCAAACCTCGAATCCGTTAACGAACAGAAGTAAAACTATTTCACCGAGTGACCAAACCATGTCGCGAAAAAGAAGAAGGGTCCACGCGCAAAGTATCGTTATGGAGGCATTATGTGATTTCACAGATCTGAGTGACAGTGTCAGGTTTAGTTTCGCATACTTGAGATACAAGACCTAAACATCTTTAACAAAATACTGCACATAGTTTGGCTTAAACGCCAATCCATGCAAAACTAAACTGTTACATCGGACGATTTAAGGGCGTTCAACGTTCCTGATGTCGTCCAGTAGGTAGTGCATTGGCTTGTTAGCCATGAGCTCGTGGTTCAAATCATGACATGTTTATCAAAACGAAAAAATATTTCTCCCAGTAACTTCCAGCAGTCTTCTGGCAAAAGCTCTGAGGATAAAACAAAATTTCGATGAAATCTTTCTTAAATCAGTTGTTCGGTGTTGAGTGGTGTAGAAAGCTTGACTGTAATCCTTAATAAAGGCATGTAATGACCAGTTAAGTAAATAATTTCAGCATTCTTTCACCATGAAGATATTTTTTTTAAATTACGGACTATAATGGAGAAATAGATCTGCAAACGCTTTAAACCTCAAAGACAGGCTTAAGCCAGATTTGAGGGCTCTTACTTACTTACTTAATTGGCCATAACAACCCAATTAACGGATTTCGGCCTGCCGCAACACATCCTTCCAGGCGCCTCTGCTTCTTGCGCGCCTACGCCAGTTGGTCACACCAATCGATGACAGGGCTTCCTCGACTTGGTCCTTCCAACGGATATAAGGTCGTCCTCTTAGCCGACTTCCGCAGCTCCAGGCATCAAATACCCGTCTCGCCGGAGCATCCTCCTCCATTCGAACGACATGGCCGAGCCAGCGCAGCCGCTGGATATTAATACGCTACACAACGTCCATGTCGTTGAGGAGCTCATACAGCTCACTGTTGTATCGGATGCGGAAATCTTTGCCAACACGCACTGGAGATTTGAGAGCTCAGGCATGGCATAATCTACTGGGTTAGAGTGTGATTTTATTACCGTTTATACCAGATGCAGGTCATGGTAATATTTAGAAATTGTACAGTGACTGTGGATAAGGACTCTTTCTCCCATCTCTGCAATTATACCAATTACTTACCTCGTCTCTATGTTCATTTTGATTCATTATTGCAAAATGAACTCTTTATATAAGTTTCACAAAATGGCAATTGGGTTGATAATGAACTGGCTAGGTCCGCTACAAAGTTTACAAATATCCTTCGTGCTACGGAATACATAAAGAATAATTCGTATCGCTAGCAACAAAGTTTACAATTTCATTTGTTTTCTGGGTTACAAAAACGAATTCTCAGCATCGTTCGCAAAAACAGTGCACTCGCAGTAAGAGATCCTCTGTAATGACTGTTTAATCTCCATACTTTAACATCTTGGCACTTTCTTTTAGGTTATGCGGTACCTTATTCTTCAAAAAGAGTTCGTCACTTTATTAAACCTAATTTACGGCATCCGAAAGCTGTATTTGTATCTATCACTGATTGTATCTTAGCAGCGCATGCTACTGGCTATGGAGCCCTCTAACACAACAGAGACTTTCGAACTTTGATAGTTGATAACCACCACCTTGGTGAAGCAACATCTGTTAAAATGGTTGTCATTAGTTCAGTCCGTTTGAACAAATCATCATGGACGACCATAGACCTGTGTTCGTTAAATAGGCCATTACCAGCCTTCAGTCAAGATTACAACCTTGCTTCTCACAACACTTATGTTGTGAGTGTTTATGTTTATACATGACTGTACCTACAGCTTAAAATCGATTCCGAATGACAGTTTTTTTGGAAAACGTTTCATGGAAAGTATTTGTCAGAAATCTATGGAGCGTTACGTTCTCTTGTAAATGTCTTATCTGGGATTTGAATTGTGGCCACATGTCTAATAAGCAAACACACGACCTGAAACCTATTTCGTTGAATATATTGTTGAACTGATTTTCTCTTTCCTATAAGTTTTCTGTTGACATTTTTCGTTTTATAAACTTACAGAGTCTCACAAAATGATAACTTATAGCTTAACCCTCCTAATAAATTATTTCATTATTTACAATACTTAATTTGAGTGTGTGGCATGTACGTTTGAATGTATGCATGTAAGTGGATGAGTGTGTGTGTTTGAATGCGGCGGTAAATGAAGATGATTGTAGTTTATAAGCTTCAACTATAAAAATGAAACTAAAATCGTAATAAAGAGTGCACCATTGGTATGAAAAAACTATTTTCAAAGAATAAATGTCTGTCCAACTAACATTACATTCATACATACATACATACATACATACATACATACATACATGAATCTAATGAACAAATGTATGCTGAATAAGTGATAATACATTGGCATAAAAGATTTCTATGAATGTATGCTTATATTCCTTCATATATACTGGTGGTTGATAAATAAATGCATGATTATACCCTCTCTTACCCCCCTGTTTTACTATGAACACTTTTCTATATTTGTATTGTGTTATATGTTCATTTCTCTGTTTTTTTTCTCCATTATGGCTGGCATTCATTTAATTTTTCTTCATTTTCATCTTGGGACTGTTTTACTTACGGATTTATTTTTTCGATTTTTTCCCCCCACCCCCCCCCCCCACACTATACGCTTGTATGTGCAGCAGTTAGAGAGAGAGAGAGAGAAAGAGTCTTTTAATGAAACTTTATCCCTTGAGTGTTAAATGGGGATAAAATTTATGTGTGATTTTAGTTTTTCTTCTTCTTCTTCTACTACAACTACTGACTGCTGAATTATTATGTTTTTTTCTCGTTTAGTTTCCCTATTTATGCAGAATTTATCTCATAATACAAGCACAATTTTGTTTTCGCTTTTTCCTCCATTTTTTCAGCTTTTAATCAAAATTTTTCAATGTTAATGCCGTCTCTTGCTGCTCCTCTTCTTCACTGGTGTTCTGATTTTGTTTATTTTCGATTTTAAGTGTCACATTGACATACCAAAACTGATGAAACTACTGCGTTATCCTGCACTTTAAGTAACCATAGTTGCTCGCTATATCCATTGCCTTCTGAACGAATACAGGGTTTTTTGTTAAAAACATAAGGGAAGTTCCCCTGTTCCTCCTAATAATTTTTTTTATTTACGCCGTTCATTTCACCTTTGGGCCAACCACATAATTCAATCCCCAAAACTCGGCTCATATGCAAATTTTTGTATAACTTAGGTATGACAGCCTGGAGATCAAACGTAGGATCACCCTTGCCAACAAGTAATATTGTGGTCTCAAGAGGCAATTGAGAAGCAGAAACCTGTCTCGTGCAAGAAAACTTATACTCTACAAGTCGCTTATTCTCCCCGTACTCGTTTACTGCGCAGAAGCATGGTCACTATTAAACATCTATGCAGCAGCCTTCAGGGGACTCAGGAGTCTTAAGTAAGTTCTTCGGTCCAGTGCTAGTTTGCGATGATTTACGCATTCGATCTAATAACGAGTAAAATAAGCTCCTCAACGATATGGATTGGTATCCAGCGGCCAGAATGTGACCGGTGGGAATGAATTACTTATGGATTCGGCCATGTCCTTCGAATGGCAGAGTATGTTTCTGTGTCTGACATGTATTTGATGCCGCAATTAGCGGACTTCAACGAAGAGGATGAACTTGTCAACGTTAGAAGTACCAAAATTGAAGAAGCACTGTCATCGATTGGTATGACCAACAGCCAAAGGAGCACAGAAAGCAGAGGTGCCTGTAAAAATTTCTAAAGCAGGTCTAAATTCAGCAATTGGTTTGTTAATGGCCAATATGAACTCGCCATAGCCTAGTTGGGAGTGTGTTGGTTTATTAGACGTAAGGCCAAGGTTCAAACTCCAGGTTAAATATCTGCTACAAAGGAAGCACAAGGAAAATATTTCTTCGGCAAACAGAATTCTTGCATAAATTCTGAGAATAAATAAAAAATATATGCCATGAAAAGTTTCTGGAAAGTCTGGCATTCGGAGTCGAATTTAAACTGTAGGTCCCTTCACTCATGTATAAAATTAACACTCACAACTTGTGAGAAGCTAGATCATGATCCTGAACAAAGGATTGTAATGACCATATAAGTATGTATGCAATGGTCAATTAAGTAAGTAAGTTAGGGAGCTTTAAATGATGCAGCCTTTATTCTTCAGTTAATTAGCAGCTGACTTAGGAATAATTGTACAGTTGTATAGGGTCTCTTTAGTTAAACAGATGTGGAACCAGACTGCTTCGAATACAGTCACTGAAAACCTGCAGATAATATCAACAAGCGCGAACGAAATATGAACAAATATTGCTTCTGCTACTTTCTCTCAGCAGATTTCTGGTATAAACTCTTTCGTTGTAGGGGATATGACGTCAACCACTTTTTTCATATCAATAATGACAATCCAATCCAATCCAGAATCAGAACCATAGGCAATACGAATCTCGAAAAGTTGTAGATTGAGTATCCCATATTGGATTGTATTAAACATACAAAATGTAGCTGGATCAAGAGAAATTCCGATAGTATTCTAATGTGTAGATAGTATAGAGTGTAACTCTTAATACTGAAGATGTTGAGAGCAACAATAGAACACTCCAGAAACATGGACATTGCGTCCTTACATACGAACAGCAGCAGGCTTCGAATCGCATACTCCGAAGAGAATATGAATAATAGCACTTTCGGAGAGGTTTATTCTTCAGTTGTAAAGAGGTTTATTCTTCAGTTATTGTTGAACTATCGGACAGACAGATTGTCAATCGAGCACTCCGGGTGTATATGTTTGACACGAAGATTGCATGGGCCAGGGGTGTTATATCATCTCAAACCTAAAATATGGAAACTGAAAGGTTACATCCCAAATGCTGGGCAGGAAATTATTCTTATTGAAACTGTACAGAATTTTGATATTTTTCGGGGCAAATGGGTTCGAAGTACTTAAAAGGATGTTCTGAGTCAAAGTTAATTGACTCATACAACATGGGTGGTGTGTCATGCTAAGTTGTAATCCTGACTAAAGTCATGTAATTACCAAAAAACTTGGTCCGTGTTATGTGAGCTATGAGATCAAATAAATTTCTGGGAACAATGAAATTGTCTAATTCGGCTTGTACGCTATGGTTCACGGGCAAAAGCAATATTTTCTGCCGGAGATATTTTGCAATGATATTCAGGCCTCTGATAATATTTGTAAAGCATTTATTGTCTTAAAATTTTTCATTAGTAAAGGATTTGTTAAATTTGAAAGACACGTTTTTCGCTATTTTTAAGAAGTGAAAACTTTTACAACAACAACAACAACAAAACTAAAATTTCTTCCTTCTTAAATTTAAAAATAATTTTTGTTTTCTGTAGGAATCTAGCAAAAGTCAGCAGAGTCAGTCAGTTGCCATTTACAATTACAATTAGTGTGCAATCAATAGATTAATAATTTATTTCATTTTAGCAATTACAACATACGTCTTCCTTCTGCCATCTCCTTATTGAATAATACATACTCGTAATGCTAAGAACACCCACTTAACCCCGTCAGTCAAGAGTTACGAAAATAAAATATTTTATTCTGATAAACAAACGTATTCCTTAAACTAAGACAAGTAAAATGTATGTGTTGTTGTTGTTGCCTGCTGTTCTCTTTTGCACCCTTTTAAGTGATTATTTCTTGTTGTTAACCCCTATAGGTGGTATATTGCAGGAGTGTTGTGTGATTTGTTCTTGAACTCCTTTTTGCCAGTAAAGCAATCTCTTCTGCCCTACATAAGTCTTCTCACTTCTTATTTACAACACATTCATATGTCGTTTCCCTTTTTTTTTTTTTATCATTTTTATTTTCGTGTGATTCTTTTTTTCTTTTTTCTTTCTATTTTTTCTTTCTTGTATTTTTTTTGTATTTAACCCCTGAAATGTGAAATCTTAATTAAGATTGATATGTTTTTCTTGTAGTATTCGTTACAATTTCGTTATTTTTCTCTCTCTTTTTCTTCATTTCTTTGGTTGGAAGTATGTAAGAATATATTACCATGGAGTGTGTGTGTCAGTTCTTAGTTCACATGTGTGTTTGGCAATGTAAAAGTACTTATGGATTCTTATTAGTATGAGTTTATGGATTAAGAATTCCAATAACCCAGCAAAATTTTTAGCATGTTTTTACTTGGCTATCGAAAAACTTCTCTGTAACTGTATAGACCTTAATAGATTGAGATTAAAGACCCTTGAGGGCTTGAATTCGGTGTCGTGAGCCGACATAAAGGCTCTTCATAGATTCAAAATTAATTTGATCTGGTTGAGAAGTGCTAGGGCTTCAATAGTAAAGTCACGCTCTCTTATGTGTTTGTTAGTCTGTGTATGTATTCCCCCGCTTCCTTATTTTCCTTTTCATACTTTCTGTCCTTTTTTTCTATCTCCCCTATTATCCTCTCTCCTTTAGGAGTTTTGTACAATGGGTTAACTTGACCTCCGTGTACTGTACTTGTCTCAATTTGCAAGTACACGTCCTCTAAACAAACTTAAGCCTACTTGGCTGGCATTCAAATTAAAAATCAACTGGTTGGTTCATTTCTAGGTCAAGGGAGAATATTGTTTTGTAGTCTGTTTGAAGCCATCAGAAAAAAAAACGGATTCAGTGAAAAACGGTTTTGTGAACACTAAACCATTGGAAGTCGCCGTAGCATGTCAGCTAATTAGACGTAAGGTCACTTTTCCAAATCCGAGGTCAGTCATCTCTAGCAAAACGAAATATGAAAAAATATTGCTTCTGCTACTTCCTCTCAGCAGATTTCTGGTATAAACTTATTCGTTGAAGGGGATATGACGTCAACGGTTCTTTTTTTTATCAATAAAGGCAATCGAATCCAATCCAGTAAACAAAAATCTTTCGTTCGAAGTCGACTATAAAATGTAGGCTTCGCCTCTCATGTATAAAATTAGCACACACAACATAAGTGGTGTGAGAAGCTAGGCCGTAATCCTGACTGAAGGGTTGTAATGGCCAATTATGTATGTGATGTATATATGTAAACCACTTGACCTCCGCTATGTAAGACAATATTTTCATTTCTAGGGTCTGAGTTAATAAAATTTTCCAAACGAGCTAAATTGCCATCTGGAGGAGCCTGTTTCTTCGTTATGATTATAAAATATTGGGTAACGGGGGTTAAATGAGTTATTAGGAGGTGTGAGGACTAGTACCATAGTATTTGAACTGAAGTGTCCATGGTAGAAGAGCTGATAAGAAGCGTTGAAACAATATTGATTGATTATCGAGCAAAGGTTCGTAAGGGATGCACATATTCCTTGCCTAATATGGAGCCTGGTTGTCATTGAACTCGTGACAGAACTATTCTAGGCGGACATTGATTGCCAAAAATATGAAGACGATATAGTCCTCCTGGCTAAAGAGATATTTAAAGAAAATCTCTGTGACACCTTTTTGAATGGTCGATGGTACCCAACAGTAGGGCTGAGGACAAGATTACGAAGAAGAAACCATTTTGAATGACAGAATGTACGACTACTGGAAAGAGAGAAAAGTATTGGAGTTAAAAGATCTACGAATACCAGTGGATAGTAAATAAACATGAAGAGCTCATATAGAAAGCATTCCAGAAAAGGCCAGACATGTCATCAAAATACGCAGAAGGCTTGCAGAGAATTCCTGCAATCCGCTGCACATGGTAGCGAAGATCACAGCTTCACAGGATATTAACATTAAATTCGTTTAAGGATTTCGTGTTTAAGGAATCCAATGGCTGACAGCATACTTCTTAACAACGGACCGTGTAAAGTTTTCTAACGAAACTTAATAATAAAAATGAATGGAGTAACTTGGAATTTGCAGACTTCCTTGAAAGGCAACTATGTTGTGATATACGGACGGACTAAGAACAGCTTTTGGTACAGAACCTGGAGCTTTTGGTCTCATGATGAAACTCGTGGGTAACTTGCAAGCGGAAGTTTATGCCATCGAAAGATCTGCTCAAACCAAGTGTGATAGGAGGCATAGAAGACAGGGTATGCTATGTGACTAGTCAAAGTATGACAATTGGTCATTACATTACCTTTAGTCAGGATAACGACCTAACTTCTCACACCATCTATGTTGTGATTTTTGCGAAACTTTTTATGACAATTTTGTTTACTCACAGACTTTTTGTCTGCTGGATTAGGTTGGCATTATTCACATGAAAAAAAATCTTTGACGTCATATCCCCTACAATGAAAGTTATAGCAGTACATAACAATACTTGGTTAAAGCAATCAAAATCGCTTGGGGAATTGAAATTTCTTACAGTTGAAGGTAGAGTAACCAATATTTTATATCAGAATATAACAACTACTCCCTATATGTAGACTGTACATATGGTGTTCAAATGATTTACTGGGTATTGCTCATTGTAGCTTGAAGAGTAATGGCATTGAGCCAGTTGTTTAGTTTTAAAATATTTTCATGTTCTTTACTTTCTTTTTTTCTTTCTTTCTAACAAAATTCTTTTCATTTCGTTTTCCATTTCGACTTATATTTCTTCAAATACACAATAGACAGAGCACATAACCTCTGTCTGGTTTGAAAACTGTCAGTTGGCTGTCAGTCATTTAGTTATTTTAGCTTTTTGTAGACATCAAGTATATAAATTTCGAATTTCTTTTTATATGTTTTTTTTTTCATTTCTATTTGCCTCGAAATGTGAAAAGGCAACACAAAACAAGTGAAAGATTGTTTTAATGAGATTTCGATCGACATTCTTTAAATGCAATTTTTAGATCAGGATAATAATAAAGTAATTAAGAGAGAATAAAAGGCAAGTAAAAGGATAAAAGTAGAACAGAAAAAGAAAAAATTGCAATAAGTGGACTCAGGTCAAAGGTCAAATAGATTTAAAGTTTGTAAGAAAGTGGTTGCAATAGTTTAATAGGCAGTTTGTTGGCTTATTAGAAGTGAAACACAGGTCAGACATGTCGAAAAATATTTCTCCTCTCTGCAGATTTCTGGCGAAAACTCTGAGTGTAAAATAAAATTGTCATGGAAAGTTTCTCAAAAATCTGTCGTTCGGAGTCGACTTTAAACTGTAGGATCCCGTCACTCATATATAAAAATTAACACTCACATCATAAATGGTGCGAGAAGTTACGTAATAATCCTGACTGAAGAGTTGTAATGACCAGTTATGTATGTACGTTTGTATGTATGTATGTATGTATGTATGTATATATGTATGTTTCTTTGTTTGTTTTGGGCCGGATGAGGGAATATTCGAAAGACTCTTTTGTTCCAACAAGAGAGTGAATGATTTACCGTCACTGCCACCTACGTACTAAATCTTCGCGGAGGGCTAGTTAACTTTAAAGCTTTATCGCACTACATAAAATTTCGCCTTCGTTCCTCTAACCTTCGGAGTTCCAGCATAACTTCAGCCATTCTCTAGCTGTATTGGCTCCATAGAATCCTAGAATTTAACACCTCTTCCATAAGCTGGTTTGGTCCAAAGATCGCTTCCCTGGGCCATCTAAATCTAGGGCAGCATGTAAGAATATGCTCCACATCTTCAACCTCATCTACACAGTTTGGGCATATAGGGGAAGTATAATGTCGAAATCTTTGCCGGTACTTTCTCAAGCATCCATGACCAGTTAGGAACTGGGTCACGTAGTAGTTTAGATCCCAGTGTTTGTTCTCCATCCAAGGGATTGCAGCAGGGACAAGGTTCGTCTTCCCTTTAAACTGTTCTCCCATCGTGACTGCCATATGTGCATGGAAGTCCTTCGTTCCTCCGCTTTTATAGCTGCGGTTTGTCCTGGATGCTCGATACGGCGAAAGTATATCCGCCTTATCTCATTCGCCAATATGTCTATCGGTATTGTGTTTGCCAATAGCAGTATCGTTTCATCAGACACTGTCCTGAAACCACTTATCTGTTTAATCGCGCTTAAACGATACACCGAGGACAGTTGCCTCCTTGTCGTCCCAATGGAGGGTACCTCCGACCATATTGGGCAAGCATATAACATTAACGACATTACAACCCTCGATATTCTCCTCTTAAATGGATTTCGTTCTCCAATATTTGGCATCATCCTTGTCAATGCTCCCTGTGTTACAGATGCCTTTTCGCCGATGAATTTCAAGTGGTCCTTGAAGTTCAATCTGTCGTCGATAATCACTCCCAAGTATTTTATGTCTCCCTTCGATTCGATCTTAGTGCCTACAACGGTCATTTCCATTATCTCCACTTTCTTCCTGCCACTTGTTTGTTTTTATTTTCAAAATTCTTTTTCTGTTTTAAATTTCAAAATAGAAAATATTTCCCCCAATTTTTTTTTTATTTCTATTTTATTACACAAAACTATTTATTGTACATTTAATTTAACAATTATGTTCTTAAAGAACAACAACAACAAAAAAAATTTTTCATTTTTCATTTCGAAATCATTTCGAAATATTTTCCACAACATTACCCTTCTGAAAACATGTGAAAACAGTTGCGAAAGCATAGAAGCAATAAAAATTTAAAAAAAAAATTTCCTTTTTATTATGCTTTGTGCTTAAAGAGAAACAACAATAATAAAAACAATACTTTTGTTCTGTTATCAAATAAGGACATGACTTCTTCGGGGTTATAAAAGGAATAAATAAACGGAATATGTATGGAGCAGCAGAGATATGGTGAGCAGAACAGACAGAAGTGGTAAACAGACAGAGAGCAACAATTCTATTTACTGCTCATGGCACAGTGGGCTAAAATTTGTTGAATAAATTTTTTTTTTTCGGATGAAAGATATCTTGGACCTAAATGCTCGGTTTAGTCAAACAGGAAGGTTAGAAAGTAAGCATCTGACCACGCTTTGTGTGTTAATCCAAGAAAAACTTACTACGACCACCCTTTCGTCCATAAGTTGCGGGACCTACTCGACTCCGAAGGATAGATTTTTACGAAACTCTTCATGGCAATTTTGTTTACTCACATACTTTTTGTCTGCTAGATTGGATTGTCATTATTCACACGAATAAAATCTGTGACGTCATATCCCCTACAATGAAAGTTGTGGCAGTAACTAACAATACTTGGTTACAGCAATCAAAATAGCGTAGAGAATTCCGAATATAACACAACCCATGCTGTGTTTCTGAGATTGTATGGAACGGAACTTGAACTCAACAAGGAAGCGTACTTTTTGGGTCCTATCCTGGATAGAAAGCTATTATGGAAACATAACATCATTAATAGACTGAGAAAAGTCTCGATCGCTCTCCTACGCCTGTAACAAAGTGTTGGCAAAAAACTGGGGTCTGAATCTACGCTGTGGTCAACAGACCTATATTCACTTACGAGTGCCTGGTGTGATGGGAATACCTAAATAAGACGACAAATTTGAATTTAATACGTATAGGTTGCAACGATCTGCCTGCATGATTATTAGTGGTGCTCTGTGCACTACTCCTACGTTCACAATGACATTGTTTCCAAAATGGAGGGAACCGTTCGATGTAGAATTTATTCGGAATCAAACAGAATATCGCGGTCCATAAGGCTACCAAATTACTGCAGCGTCTTACAGGCGAAAGTATCTGCAATACGGGCTGCGGTGAAAATTTTATTGTGGACGAAAATGTTCCCAATTGCCATACTTTCCGGTAGCCAGGCGGCTATCAGAGCATTGGATTCTAAAGTAAGGAACTCCAGGACGCTATACGATTGTCGCTATATGATTGGCGGATCGATATGATGTTTGTATCACATGGGTACCGGGACATTCCGGATAACTGCTGAGCGGATGACAACAGAATGGGCACGGCCATCAAACTCTGTGATGAATTCTCAACATTGGGCATCCGCTTCGGATACCTGTAAACTTATAATTGACAATGCAATCATGCTTAGGCCAAAAGCAGAACGGCTAAGGCTGGATAAAAGTCTGCTTAAACTCCAGATAAGTAGGCTCAGCACTGTTGTCGGGGTTATTACGAGACATTGTATTATAGTAACGCATGCGGACGTATTGGTCTTGGACACCTTGCAAATAAGATCTGCAGAAGCTGTGGAGATGAGGGAAAGAATAAGACTGTTCCTTACCTAATGTATACATGCCCGGCACTTGGTCGGAGGAGAAAGAGGCACCTGGGCGCCTACTATATGGAGGATCTGAATGAAGGCGTGACAGGCATTTATATTGGCGGTCTAAATCACTTCTTCGCAAGATGCGAGTGGCTCCTGGACTAGGTGGAAATGTGAAGCTATGGTATCGCAATGGGCCCTGTGTGTGGCCTAAGAATGTTCGCCCATAACACCATCGTGGAGACAGCTACTTCTACCTAGTTACCATGGTCAAATATTTAGAACTTTGCTGCCTATGGAATGCTTAAGAACTCGAGGTTAATTGTTCTCTAAACACTTTTCTCAATAGGTTCAATATATCGCTTGTCGTATGGCATGTGTACCACAGTACTGTCCAATTAATGGCTATACATTTGAAGAATAGAAGTAAATCTGTGCTGTGGTCTGTTAGGAACTATGTTGGGTTCTTAGATATGAGGCCACGGTTCAAGCCCCTGGTCAAACATATCGAATCGTAAACGAACTGTGAAGAAAATATTTCTCGGCCGAGGTCCTCTCACAAGATTTCTGGCAAAACCGCTCAGAGTAAATAAAAATTGCTTCGAAAAAGTTTCTCAAACAAGTTTGTCGTTCGTAAACGACTTTAAACTGTAGTGGGCCTCCACTGATGTATGAAATTAACACACACAACATAAGTTATGTTGTAATCCATAATTCCGGATACTCTTTTGAATTGTGTGTGGTGCTGTCCCACTGTTCACTGTTGTGTGCTGATAATGTACAACATAGTTGATAACAATTAAATATTGTTGTTGTAATTCTGTTTTGTGTGTGTGTGTGTGTGTGTGTGTTGCTTTTAAAAAATTTTTATGACAGTAACATCAATTAAAAGTGTTTTATTTATCTCTCCAAACAAATAACCAACAGACCAATACACACTTATACACACACACATACATACATACCAATACTTATACAGCAATGAATTCACACATACATACCTATGCATACTTTTACAGTCATGAATACAAGAAAAAAGGAAAAAAAAAGTATTTGAAACAGACATATAGTAAGTATATGTGGCAAGTTGTAATAGAAAATAACACTAAAAGTGGTAAGAAGGTTTTGTTAAAACAACAACAACAACAACAACAACCAAACGAGAAACAAGTAAAGGAAACAGAAATCTAATTTTGTTATTAAAACAAGCCATTTGGAAACGACAAAATAACAACTCTTGGCTCAAAAAAAACGAAAAAACATTGAAAGGAAAACTTTAAATGTCTATACACACATATATACATACACATACCCATGCATATACATACATTTTATAATTTATAACTTTGTTTATACGTATGTATGTATGTTTGTATGTACATCCATGTTGTATCGTTACAATATTTTATAGCATTTGCAACACCATTTCAGTTTTTGTATCATGCAACATTGTAATTGCCACTGTCGTTGTAATTTCCGTTTGGTCACGAAACAAAAACCGACAAAAATATATTGAAGAACAACAAAAAAAAAAAACTATTTTCAGAACTGTAAAAAACAATAAAAACAATTTAAAACTATAACAACAACAACAACAACAATTGTACAATAGTAGCTGTGTGGGTTTCTTTTTTTTCTATTTTTATGTAAAAGCGGGTGTTCAAAATAGAAAATATTTGAATTGAAATTGGAGACACAAAAACAAGTGAAAAACTGACACAAAAACAAAAACAAAAAGATATTTTAAACACCGAAAACAATATGTAAACCACGCAAAAGAGGAAGTTGTTTGCTAAATACCGGTTAGATAGGCCTTTAACACCAGCTAAACTATTCCATTCAAAATTCCAAAAAAAGTTGCTGGCAAATGTAAGGTT
>QOCX01000569.1:18045-39774 GCA_005959815.1 Sarcophaga bullata
GCGATTGTTTTCCATAAAAAGTGCATGAATTTTCCTTCAAAGGGAAAATAGAAAATGTTTGAATAAGTTTTGAATTTTATTTTGTCTCATTGGAAAGTCTTTTATGGACGGCTGTAATCACTCTAGTAATTCAAATTTTTAAAAACACATTCTAGGTATTGTTGTATTTGAAATGCAGGGTCGTATCTCTTCTTTAAATTGAAATGCAACAAGATGTGTTGAGAGTTATTTGTTTGAAATACTTATCGACTTCATTGTGTGATTATTTTCTCACACCACTTATGCCGTCTGTGCTAATTTTATACATGAGTAGCAGGGACCTACAGTTTAAAGTCGACTTCGAACGACGAGAAACTTTTCATCGCAGTTTTTATTTACTCACAGAGTTTTTCTATGCTGGATTGGATTGCCATTATTGTCATGAAAAAATCTTTGACGTTATATCCCCTACAACGAAAGAGCTTTCGCCAGAAATCTGCTAAGAGGAAGGCGCCGAAGAAATATTTTCTCAGATTTCGTTTTGTTGAAGATGTCTGACCTAGGGTTTGACTCGTGGTCTCATGTCTAATAAGCCAACGCACTACCTACTAGACTACGACGAATTCTAATATCATTATATGCTTGTCTTGGTGGAGCACATCCGAAATATTTTATTTTCCATAGCTGTGGTGTATAAATCAGGCTGGATTTGAGCGCTGTTTGCATTATATTGGTTTTGAGAATCGCTAAGGTTTATAGTTGCTTGGCATATACCTGTAACTTAAGAAAACTCCTCAAGAAAAAGTCTATCTGCATGTGAGATGGTCCCGTCTTCAATTCGCTCGTACAGAACGAATGTGGCATTAGTT
Source organism: Sarcophaga bullata (assembly GCA_005959815.1). NCBI lineage: Eukaryota > Metazoa > Arthropoda > Insecta > Diptera > Sarcophagidae > Sarcophaga > Sarcophaga bullata. The sequence goes on from QOCX01000569.1 coordinate 18,894, forward strand.
GTCAGGCACTTAGAGCCGTCCTGTGGAAACAACATATTGTTGGTGTCCAAATTATCCAATTTTGGCTAAAGGAAGTTGATAATCAGCAACCTATTGACAGTGATGGCCTGGCCAACGCTGGGCTCAAACCAGTATGCACCGATGACGGTACGGTCTCAGTGGCCAATTCACATTTCCTCCACGTCAATTAAATATCTATCTAGCATGGGTTGTTCTATTGAAACCACATAGCTCTACTATCCAGATCATCCAAATAAGACCAAAAAAGTTAAAAATCATCGTCCTATAGTGCTCGCGATTGACAGGGATAGCCGAGTCAGCGTTTTAAAAAGAATACAAAGCAATGCGAGCTCAAACTCTATACCAAATATGGATGCATTAGATGCTCTTGAATCTTAGAACCAAATTAAAACGTAGCCTATTAGGTAATATGCTAGATTACTAGAAAAGAGCTCAAACTTCTGCTCAGACTTCTCAATTATAACGTCTCGAATTGCCTACGTTTTAAGGAAATTTCGACTCAGCAATCTTCTGGCAAATACTCCGACAGTTACCAAATGGCCTTGACGAATCTGTCATTAAGAGTCGACTTAGGTCCCATCAAGCAATGGATAAAATTAAAACACACAACACGGGTTTTGTATCAAGCTCTGTCATATTGAGACTAAATGAATGCAGCGGACTATGCTGTAGAGAGTCCATTCATCAATTCTAGTTTCCACATGTGTCTAGCTTAGCCAACGTTGTTAAAAGAATACGTAGAGAAAGTCTGCTCAAAATCCCTACCAAACAGTGTCGTTTTCAGTATGCATTGGACACTCTTGGATCTCATGTGGGTTGGTATCATCCCGAATATAACTTCCAGAAATGTGCCGCATCTTTAAAGATGATGAAAATTAGGGAACAGTTCCCAACTGCTCTAGAGTCCTTTCAGCGAACACATGTCAACTGCCAACTGCTTCAGAGATCACTCAGTAAACACTCATCGTTGTCGATGAATTTTCGCCATGCATGGGACATTCTTGGATCTCATGTAGGTTGGTATCATCACAAAGCCGACAATATTTTTTATTTACATGCCCATTCACACAAAATGTACCGCTTCGCTAAAGATATTGAAAATTAAGTTCAATTGACAACTGCCCTAGAATCCTTTCAGCGAACACATGTCAACTGTTTTATCGATCTCTCAGCGAACACTCATCGTTGTCCTTTGTCTTCAATTAACGTAAGATGACTCTTGCCAACTGGTGCTACTATGGTCTCAATGGGCAATTGAGTTGTAGCCACCTCTCTCTCTCGTGTACGACAAAACTAATACTCTACAAGACGCTTATCCTCCACGTGCTTCTTAATGGCGCAGAGGCATGGAAGCTAGTAAGCACCGGTGTAGCAGCCTTGAGAGTATTCGTGAGTATTCGTGGTCGTTTTCCGGCGTTTTAACATCCAGCGGCTGCACTGGCTCTTCCATGTCGTTCGAATGGACGAGGATGCTCCGGCGGGACGGGTATTTGATGTGGGGATTTGCGAAAAGGAAGAGCTTGTTTGCGTGGGAAGTACTGTAGTCGATTGGTGCGCAAGAAGCAGAGGCATTTGGAAGGAAATGCTTATGCAGACCGAAATCCAATAATCGGGTTGTTAACGGCCACTTAAGTAAGCCACTGGCACTTTATACGGGTGCGGACCCAGGTCACGATATAAAATTCGCCAAGTTTGGGTCTGGGAAAGGCAAAGTTCACGTGAGCGTAGTCGACAACATGTCTGTTATTAACAGCAAGATGTCTGTTATCAACAGTTATAGTTTGGCCTCTGTTGGAAGTAAATTACGTTTGCAACAAATCACAGACTTTAGGAGAAGAAACATAAGAAGTTTGCCGTATTCTGTCGTTATCAACCTATCAGCAGACGAAATCTTATCATTCCAAAGCTGCCGAAAGTTAACTACCTGAACTAAAATTCCCCTAGATGTTTACTCTTCTGAACTCCTTTCTCTTTCCAAACCTTTTCAATTTAATTTCACTTCCACATATTTTAAGTGAAAAGCAAAGGCAGCCTTGTCCACAAATTTTCAATTTCATAACTGATGATGATTGTGTCAGCAGAATCACAAGCACCAGAGCGAACGTTATGTACGTATATATTCACCAAACTATTGCTATTGGCAACAAGCAAGAGGGGGAAGGGGGGAGGGTAAAGTATTTAACATGCCTTTCTAACATTTCAATAAAACTTATAGAAAACGGCGTATGACAATTGTGCTGTGTTATGAGCCACGGGTATTTTCTGTTGTCCAGTCAACATTAACGTCATTGTTCTCCACTTTACACACACACACGCAACCATTTTCCTTCCCTATTTGACCCACTAACCGCTCTACATTTGATGAGGCTTTTATTTGTTGTTCGTTTTGTTTAATCAAAATGCGTGTTGGCCGGTTTTATTGTTTTAAATATTTCTGTGCGATTGCATGAGCACGTTTGAATGAATGCTAGAATGTTGGTGTGAGTGTGTGTGTGTGTGTGTGCGGGTTTTGTTTGGTAAGTGTTTGGACATGTGTTTTCGTGTATCAGAGTGTTTGATGTCCTTGCGACTGTGGCTGTCAGTTGATATCAAGTGTTCGTTCGAGTGAAATAGAGGAGAGAGAGAGAGAGAAAGAGAGAGAGAGAGCAGTAACCAAGTGAGCTTTTAATTGCCACAATTAATGTGCGACACTATCACATTGCGGTAAAGGCTTCATTAGCTATTGTTGTTGTTGTTGTTCCTGTTATTGTTGGAGGGCAAAAAAAATGTGTTTTTCCTTTAACGTCTATATTTTTCGTATCTCATACACATCAGCAGCAGCAATTAAACGTAAAGCGGGATATGAATTTCGTTTAACATTTCGTTTGTAATAAAAGCGATTACAGACAGAAGTTCAAAAAATAAATTGGTCAGCAAAGCAAAGAGACATTAAAGACAGATAATTACTTAAAGGCACGTTAACTTTTAGCAGGAAGGAAGTTTTTTTTTTATGTTCTTTAGTTTTAGTGCCACAATTGTAAACCATGCGGTAGAGAGATAAGAATTTTGAAAAATTTTTTTCTTTTTTTTACTTAAATTTACTCAAAACTATGGGAAGTACTTTAAAAAGGGAGAAAAATGAAAATAAATACCAGAAGGTACAGTGTTACAATACACTTACAAGCTCATATTTACGATCATAAGGCAGATAGTAAAACAAATATGAAATTGTGCGAGGAGAGCCCATGAGAAGCTAAGTTGTAATCCTAACTAAGGGGTCGTAATGACCAATTATGTACGTATGTATGACAGCACAACAGCATCCCGAGTTTCATTAGAGTAACATAATTTACGGAAGACACAACCGGGAAGCAATATGTTGGTTGAAAGCAGTATAGCATACCGCCTGGTGAAAGAATTTTTCTATTTCTACACCAAAATTCAAGCCATGTATAGATTTAAATTTGAACCATCTGGTTATTTTGAATCTAACAATACTTATGTCATCCTATTCCGTCACAAAATTCACTTCTCAGTTATCTCCACTGAACATAACGAATCGATTTACGCTTGAGCAACGTCGTGATTTATTGGAAGTTTATTGCCAAAACAATGACAATTTGTGTCGAAAAATGCACGAAAAAGCCGTACAAAAATTGGTCACAAAGAAGAACCAACAGTGCACGTTATACTCAAGTTTATTGCTAAACTTTGTGAAACTGGTTTCATTGTTCATGCCCTAAAACATAAGCGTGCTCGTCCTGTGCATCCGAAAATATCGAAGCTTTGGCTGAGGATGTGCATGTGCATAGCCATCAACATCAACTTGTCAACGTTCTCAAGAATTGAATATTTTACCCACTAGTTTACGTTGAATTTTGTGAACAGATCTGGGTATGACGGCTTACAAAGTTCAATTGGCTCAAGAGTTGAAAACGTATGACCATTCACTTCGTTTTCGCTTCGATAGATGGGCCAACGAGAAACTGCACGATGATGTGGATTTAGCCAAAAAAATATATTTTCGGACGAAGCTTGTTTTCATTTTGATGGTTAGGTTGATAACCAAATTGCCATATTTGAGGCTCTGAAAACCCAAACGTGGTCTAACAGAAGCCAATGCACTCATTACGGGTGACTGTTTGGTGCGGCTTGTGGAGCGGAGGCATCATAGCCCCATATTTCTAAGAAAAAGAGGACGACGCAACCATTACGGTCAATGGAGATACAACCTATTAAACGACGATAACTGATTTTTTGTACCCGCTCTTCGTGGAATTAATATGAACTATGTTTGGTTTCAACAGGATGGTGTAACTTGCCAGACATTTCATGCCACAATCGATTTATTGCATCAAACGTTTGATGGCAGTTTAATTCGCTGAAATGATGATGTCAATTGTCCGCCATGAAGCTGCAATTTGACTGCGTTGCATTATTTTCTGCGGGGATGCCCTTAAAGAAAATCGTCATGACGACAAACCAGAGGCAATTGAGCATTTGAAGGCCAACATTTGTGATGCCATTGCCGAGATATGACCCCATACACTCGAAAAAGTTTACGAAAACTGGTCTGATGGAATGAGGTTCTGTGAGGCTAGCCGAGGCAGTCATATGAATGAAATAGGATTCCATTTCTAACAATTGTACTTCACAACAAATGAATAAATTTGACAGAATTTCAAACCGTTTTTTTTGTGATTGGATTTTTAAATTTAGGCTTTTAAATGCCCCACCCTTTACAATACAAACTGAATATAATCATGATCAAGTGATTATTTAGACGTACTATTATGTTTGAACGACCATTTAACATTGTGTTCTCCCTTAAAGTTTGCGGATATAAGAAAATTTATTTTGTTCTCCAAAAATACTACACAATATTTCCCAAAAAAATTTGAAAAAAAAAATTGAAAAACTTTCATCATTAATAATGCATTATCACTACAAGTATCACTTACTAATTACAACTTGATCAATTATTAATTATTAGAACAAGTTCAACGATATGTATGTATGTATGTATGTATGTATGTTATGTCCAGGACATGTGTAAAAGCCATACACTGGCTGACAGCATTAATGTTGTTAATAACACGTACTCATGAATGTCGATGCATGATGATATCATTTAACATGGACGAACATTCATAGAACACAATGGATATTGATGGTGTGGTATTTACATGGTTAATATGTAAAATGTGTGTAACAACTAAGTCCGGTGGCACTAATTAAAAAGGCGTCGACACTTGTTAATAAATCATACAACTTTTCTATTTGTTTTCTTAGTTGAATTTCTTTTCCTATTTCTCTTTGGGGTTTCTGTTTTTAACATGATTTTTAATAGTTTCTCACTCTCTCTCTCTTTTTTTTTATTGTTGTATTCCCATAAAATTAATATTCCAAAAAATTATCATTTATAACGGTAAAGAAGGTCAAATTGTTGTGTGCAGAGACATAAAATGTTTTCTATTTAAAGGTGCCAGATTATATGAGTTTCAGAGTTTTAATGATTATAAATGAAGTAGAACAGTGGGACTGATAAAAACAAATTAAGGGGTTAGTAGACTTTCTAAGGGAGTTTATTTTATTTAAACAAATGAATTTTTTTCTATGGTGTTGGTTATTTATGAAAAAAAATATTTCAATTATGGTGATCATGGTTCGGCCAAATTTCGTTCAAATTTTGGGAGTGTTTGGGATCGTATTTCGGCAATGGCAACTCGAATGTTGGCCTTCAAATGCTTAATTGCCTCTGGTTTGTCGGTATAATGCTTTTCTTTACCGGCGTCCTACAGAAAATAGTCCACGGGTGTTAAATCGCAGCTTCTTGACGGCCAGTTGACATCACCATTTCGGCTAATTAAACGACCATCAAACGTTTGACGCAATAAATCGATTGTGGTATGCGATGTGTGGCAAATTTCGCTCACATCCACATCATACCATGAAAAGCGAGTACGAAAATATCGGTTATCATGGTGCTATAGATGTCCGCACTGACCCAAATGGTTGTGCCTTCTTCATTTTCAAAGAAATTTGCGCCAAGGGTGCCTCCGCTCCACAAGCTGCACCAACCAGTCATCCGTAATTGGCTTCTGTAAGATCACGTGTGAGTTTTATAAGCCCCAAATACAGCAATTTTGCTTATTAACCTACCCACCATGGTGAATATGGGCTTCATCTGAAAATATGATTTTTTTTTTGGCAAAATCGACATCGTCGTGCAATTTCTCGTTGGTTTAATAAATCCCAACATTGCTCAAGCGTGATCTATTAAATCATTACGTTCACTCGAGATACTGAATTTTGTGACAGAATATAATGACATAAGTATTGTCAGATTCGAAATAACCGATGAATGGCAAATTTATATCGATAGATAGCTCAACCTATACTTGGAGACAATAAAAACCTCTTAACACGACCGACATCGTCTTGCACATTCCGAGAGAAAGAAAGAGTCTTTGGTATCCCCAATGTCTAAACAGTACAATGACACTCATCTCTGAACGCAAGCCTTTGATAAAAATGCTTATCTTCGGCCAGCTTTAAGTGAACTCAATCAGCAAAAAATCCAAATAACAATGGTGGTTTGACATTAATTCCTGCAGGAAGTGGTATTTTGTTGGCATGTACGTCAAGAACCGTTGCCGTTGCCATAATCTAGCAAGTAGGCTTATTAGAGGTGAACTCGTGGTTCGAACCCTAGCTTAGACATCTCGACCAAAACGAAACGTGAATAAATATTTCTTCGTCGACTTCCTCTCAGCAAATGTCTGGCAAAAATTGGAGCCAACCTGAAACTGTAGGTCCCATCGTTCATGGATGAAATTAACACATACATAACACATATATATATGGGTAGTAGGAGAAGCTAGGTTTTAATCCTGACTAAATTGTTGTATTAACCTATTATATGCGTAAATAGGCCAAGTTCCTTATGTCAAATTGTTCACGTTGTTGATAACGAACAACAAGTTGAGAAGGATAGCCGATTGGCATTTTAGCGACTTCTGTAAGAACTCTCTTGCAGTATTCTCTTTAGAACGAAATCATACTTATCTTGTTGATGGTTTTGGATCGAGAAGATTAAAATTGTTGTGAAAACGCTTTGAAACAGCATGGATTGGTTGCTTATTAGGCTGATTATGTTGAACATAAAATGATGTTGATGTGGACGCAGTCTAGTAGGTACTGTGTTGGATTATTATCCGCGAGTTCGTGGTTTGAAACCTAGCTCAGAGACCTCGACCAAAACGAAACGTGAATAAGTATTTTTTCGTCGACTTCCTCTCAGCAGATGTCTGGCAAAAATTGAGTGAAAGTGGTTCTCAGAAATCTATCATTCGGCAACCTGAAAGTGTAGACACCATGGCTCATGCAGGAAATTAACACATACAATATGGGTAGTAGGAGAAGCTAGGTTGTAATCTTGACTAAATTGTTGTAATGACCTATTATATAAGTAATTAGGCCAAGTTCCTTATATCAAATTGTTCACGTTGTTGATAACGAACAACAAGTTGAGAAGGTTAGCCGATTGACATTTTGGCGACTTTTGGAAGCCTTCACTCTCCTGCAGCAGTATACTCTTTGAGACGATAACATCCTTGTCATCCTTGTCGAGAGGAGAAAAATTGTTGTGAAATGGCTTAAACACTGCTTGGATTGCTTGCTTATTAGGCTGATTATGTTGAACATAAAATGATGTCGAAATGGTCGTAGTCTAGTAGGTAATGCGCTGGCTTATTAAACGTGAGGCCACAGTTCAAATCCCAGCTGAGATAGCTCCAACGAAACGAAATATGAATAAAAGATATTTCTTCGGCGATTTCGTTTAAAATTGCCATGAAATGTTTCTGGAAAAATCTATCATTCGGATTCGGACTTTAAGCTGTAGGTACCGCCGCTCATGTATAAAATTAACGCACACAATGTAAATGGTGTGAGAAACTAGGTCGTAATGCTGATGTAAAAGGACATTTAATATCTTTCTCTCTAGCCAAGTAAATATTTTTTACAGCTCAAAAGCGCTTCCAAATGAGCTGACAAAGTTTACTGAACAGAAATACTAATGCACAGTCATCAGTTTGATAGTCCTCATGCACCTAAAGAGGCATTCGATATTAAATCACTGTGCTGCCATACCACATACACTGTCTTTATTAATGAATCATTCATAAAAAGCCCATAAATATTACCAATTTGAGGGCTCTAAGCAGGTATTTTTTATTCATGTTTTCAAACGATTGTAGTTTACATTACAAGAATAATTTTTTTGTTTGTTGTTGTAATATTTCATCATTTGTAAGCAGGAAATGAGCAATTAAATGCATAACAGGGTGCGTTAAAATTCTAATTTCATTTTGAATACAATTTCATTTCATTTTCTTTTTTTTTTGTGTATTTTAGTTGCTGTTTTTTTTTTGTGCCTTGTAATGATGGCAGTTAAAAAGGTTTTCCGTTTTACCGTTTCTCTCTCTTTCACCATTTTATTGCTCATTTCCAAACCTTTTAAAAATACGGAGAAGAAGAAGAAAAAAACAACACTTTTCTGTACAAGTTTATTAGTCAAGTTAATGAGTTTGTTCTACAAAAAATAAATAAAAACAACAAAAAAAAAAAAACAAAAAAAATGAAAGAGAAAGAGAGAGAGAAAAAAACACGAAACATAAAATACACACCTTAATTTCATTTCTTAATTATGACTTTATTAGTTTGCCCTTGGTGGTTGTTGTTGTACGGCTTGTTGTAATTTCCTTTCCTTTTTTCATTTCCTTTGACTGTCAAGACAAGTCAAGTCAAGTTCTTTGTAGCTTTGTTTACCTTGCTGCCTTGCTGCCACCTAACACTACCACTACAACGTTACAATTGGCTTTAATGTTGGCTTTAGTGTTTGTTTAGTATCTCGCTTAAGTGTATTTCAGCTTTTATACCTGTGTGCGGGTGTCTGTATGGTGTAAAGGTATAGGTTTAAGGATTTAACTGTATTCACACGTATGTATACATGTATAGGTGTGAGCAAATATTATGAATTTGATAAATGACTCGAATGTTTAAGCGTAAGTGCATGAAAGATGGATGAGGCAATAAAAAAAGAAAGAATGAAAGAGAGAGCAATTTAATGTCTATTAATTAGTGGCTGATTTATTGTATACACATACACACACATAGATATGAAACCAAAATTAAGTGGAGAGTTAATTGTGATAGATTGGAGGAATGCTTAGCTAACATATGTCAGTATTCTATGGAAATTTCAAATCTCTAGCGGAAAAGTTGATGTTGGAAAAGGGAAAGAAAATTTTTGGATCATCATAGTTAAGTCCCTAAAGGCTATCAAAAAAATGCTTATAGAACTACCGCGTATAGCAATTTTGATTGAATCTGTCGTTTGGAGTCGACTTTAAACTGTAGGTCCCCCGCCACTCATGTATAAAATTAACACACACAACATAAGTGATGTGAGAAGCTAGATCGTAATTCTAACTAAAGAGTTGTAATGACCAAGTGGAAGCTTACGTCATTGAAAGCTGTAATCAATAAGCATCAACAGGCAGCACCGATGGCAAGTCATAGCAATACCAACTGACAGTAAGGCCGACTTTGTAGCACTCAGTCCTTATGAGGTTGGTTCATGTGGGAATTCAAGGGAATGAAATGAGAGGTAATGAGCGTGCAGATTAGATTTTTAGGAGCGTAGTTTCCCTGTCCTTGATAACGGACGGTTCTACGGAGTAGTAAAAGGGATTTGAAAGCGTACATTCGGTGAAAGGAAAGATAAGAAAAATCAATAACTCTACTTAAGTCAAACGGATTTGACATATTTTCACCTTTTCTTGGGTAATTACAATGAGCATTTATTAGAGTTATGCATTGATAAGTAACCTGAGGATAGTAGCCGAAATTTTACCAGAGGTACTCGATTCAAAGAAGAAAAAAGGAACCACCTTAATCACCTGGGAGAAAAATATCGTTTGATTAATAAAAACTGTTCAGACTGCCTTGCCATTTATAAAGCAACTGATTGGATCCTCATCAATATTGCTCCTTTCATCTGTATTTGGAACTTTTCTGATAGTCTATCCACAATTAGATTCCTTTATAGCATTACTGAATATCCAAACTCCTCAGGGAGTGTCGCCGTTGTCTCGACTCTGAGCACGTTAGCATCTCGTTTGTCTGGATCCCTGGACACAGAAACATTTCAGGCAAACGCAGGGCTGATGAGCTTGCCAGAGCAGTCACACCCCATCCGGAACCTAGCCCAATTGCATTTGGTAAGCTAATCAGCTCGGTTAAATTGACCATTAGGCAACAATCCATTCGGGACTCCAACTTATCCTAGCCAAAAGAGGAGTCTTACTCAATTGCCAGACTCAATTGGCCCATTATGAATAGGAGGCATACCAACCAACTACTCAAACTCCATAGTAAGGTTATGTCGAACACAGCCGACATGCTCGCAGGTCACTGCCTTATGGGAAGACATGTGGAAAGACTGCAGTTTTCTTCGAACGACTACTGCCGGGGTTGTGGGTCTGCTGAAGAGGAGGTAACTGTTATCTACACGTTCTTTGTCAATTCCTATCTCCCGCGAGGTGCAGACTTATGTTATTTGGCTCTCCATTCTTTGTCAGTTTAACGGAGTTTTGTAATCCATTAATGTCAAGGATACAGCTTCGTTTATTAAACTTTCAGACTGATTTCCCACATATTTTGAATGTACAGCCCTTGTGCGGACCAACTTCTTCCCTAGTTTGATGGAATTGGGTCAGTACAGGACTGCGCTGACCCATGGCAGCACAACGGGCCACTATGCAAGCTCAAATGAGTTTTTGGTATCAAAGCTACCTCTCCAGCCTACCTACCTATTGCCTTGCAAGATGGGTACAACAATGCTAAACACAAATTTCTACTTCTATCGTTTTAGTTTTCATGTAATAACGATGTTACGATATAATTCCCAAGTAAGACGTAAGAGTTTTCAAGGAATTTTCCCTATAATTTCCAGTTCCAAATCCCAACGCGATTCAACTCGCAATGTTCTTTAAAAAAAGCGAATTTTCAACGAATTTTCAAAAAAGAAAAAATTTCCATTTTTTGTATATTTTTAATATGCATTTTCTATTAATAAAACTCCACTGACTTTCTAAATCTGTGTAACTAAAATATTTCAAAACGAATGTGTGTGTACTTACACACATGCATACATAAGTATAACAGTACACATCCCATCTATTATTACAGCTTTTCCTAACACATGTGTTTCTGATGTATTTTAAGTTTTGCAAAAAAACAAAAAAAAATTGTATGTATGTATGTATGTATGTATGTATGTATGTATACTAAATTTTAAAATTATACATTCCTAGTATACACATACACACACATACTCATCTTTATTCACTTGAATTATTTTTTAAGAAAAATCATAATGAAAAACAATATGAAACTGTTAGAATATATACATACATATACATACATACATACATATGTATATGTATATGTATGTATGGATGTATGTAGAAGGAGAGAGTACGTGTAAAAATTTTCAAACTCATGACTATTCATAATGGTAATAGAAATGCTTGAAGAGAAGCAAAATTAAAATAGAAAAAAAAAATAAAATTATAGAATATGTATTGAAAAGGAAAGAAGAAAAAAAATTGTTAATAAAATAATGAAATATAATGGATGGAGATACAGTGAGACCTTGATAGACAATGCTTATACACATGCAAACTGATTTAAGAACTAAGTGCAGCTCGGTATCTTCAAGGATAATTATCTATCCATCATTAATACCATGTAGGTTCCAAGCAAACGTTTTAATGATTCCTTCTCATTACCACAAATTCTCTGTTTTCTATACGATACGATACCCACTCTAAATAAGTGTGCCTGAAGTCTACAGTGCCATTAAAAGGCTGATTAAATATTATTTTTAAACAACTTCATGCGTGGTTCATATCTTCGTTTATTGTCAGAAACTTTCCACATAACCTGAGATCTTATAGAGCATAACCTCCTTATTTTCACTACCTAGCTAACTCAGCTTTATTTATCAGTGACATACTATTTTCAAATTTAACCTCAAAATACAGTAAAGCTCGAATGGAGCTCTAGTTCTCAGATAGCATTGCTATATCCCTTTCATACTTCCTGTTCAAGTTGAATTGAGCACATGTTTTGATGACATTAACTTGTAAATTTACTCATCATACATACATACATACATACATACATAATTGGTCATTAAAATTTTTCTATAAGGATTACTACCTAGCTTCACACACCACTTATGTTGGGTGTGTTAATTTTATCCATAAGGGGCGTGACCTACAGTTGAAAGTCTACTCCAAACGACAGAGTTTTTGCTAGAAATCTGATGAGTGGAAGTCGCCGAAAGGAATTTTTTCATATTTCGTGTTGATAGAGATGCCTGACTTGGGTTTTGAACCGTGTCCACATATCTAATAAGCCAACACACCACCTACTATGGCTATGGCAATTTCAATTACCTCGTCAGCTTATAATATTTCAAGATGCGTGACATCGTGGACTTTTTGATAGGCTGCCTGTGTACTGCAGTGTCTTAAAGGCCGAGGCCATGAGCCTTTTGAAAGTCGTGTAATGCTTGTTGCATGGCGGGTTTTTTCCTGAAAATATCATAATTTATTCGGACAGTCAGGCTGTGATAAAATCCACAACGAACAAATTTTTATTTTCTGTCTTTGTCTATGAATGCCGAAAATTTAACACTCTTATAAGGGCACGGGAACATAGGAATATCATTGGAAATAGCATTTTTGTTCAGAAACCCAATCTCCGCTATATTATATGACATACGTATTCCGATGGCCTCAGTTACAAGGTCATAGGGATATTGTTGGAAACTACATTTCTGTATAAGCCTGTAGGGAGGTTGAAATCTTCGCTACATTATATGGCATAGATATTCCAAATGCATCAGTTAAGCTGGATATTATCCATTCGTTTCACAGCGAGGCTCAATCTTGTTGGAAACAAGAGGTTTTCTGAAATATTGGTAGATTCTGCTGAACACGTATGGATGATAAGAAGGCCAACTGACTTTCAATCTTCAATCGAATGGCCATCCATAACACCAATTTGAGATTTTTGCGAACCAACTCCCTTTCGATAAGCATGCCCAAAGACTTGGCATTTCGTCGAATGATTTCTACTGTGTACTATGGGTCTAAGGAAGAGGAACTGTTCGTAAACTCATGGGTCAATGCTCTGCGCTTGTCGCAAATAGACGACACTCTTCCCCGAGCTCTTGAGAATACAGATTGCTGCGATAGCAAGATTTATTCGGATTGGTTTCCTCTAGGGAATGTTTCATTCCAGGATTTAATATTTATTGTGGTAACGCAATGGGCCTCGTTTGAGGAGTGTCCGCCATCTTATCTAATCCAAAGTAGAATATTTTACTGAAGCCAAAAATTTTTTTCTCTGGCTTATACTCTAATCCTAGAACCTACTGCAGTAGTCGAATCAACTGCTTAGCAGACTGAGTTTGATTAATTAAACTGAGGAGATGGGGAATTGCCTTGTGGTCCTATTCTTCTTCAAGGAATAGAAGGGAATAAACACATTATATGAGGTGAGCCTTCAGAGTTTTCGAGAGAAATGTCCTACGTATGATCTTAGGTCCAGTGCGAGTTGGCGATGATTTCCGCATCTGATCGAACAGTGAGCTGTATGAGCTTCTCAACGACATGGACGTTGTTTAACGTATTAACATCCTGCGGCTGCGCAGACTCGGCCAGGTCGTTCGAATGGAGGAGGATACTCCGGCGAGACCGGTATTTGATGCGGGGATTTGAGGAAATCGGCGAAGAGGACGATCATGTTTGTGTTGGAAGGGTTAAATCGAGGAAGCCCTGTCATCGATTGGTGTGACCAACTGGCGTAGGCGCTCAAGAAGCAGGGACATTTGGAAGGATCCGTTAATTAGATTATTAATGGCCAATTAAAGAAGAAAATATATTTTAATTAGCCAAAAGGATTGTTTCCAATTTGCATTTTAAGATCGTCATTAGTATCATTGGTGTTGTGTATGTATTGAATTTATTATTATTTCTTTAAAATAACAGTTATTCAAGCCATGTGCTGAGAATAAGTTTGTTTTGAGTTTAATTTATTGAAAAAGTCACATTCAACATGAGGGTACTGTATGCTGTATATGGCCAAATGAAAGTACGAACGAAATTCATTTCCAGACAACAATAGCAACAAACTACAACAAAATAAATGTAACAAAATATTTTTATTTTACAACAGATGGTGCAATTTGTTTTTGTTTTTTTTTTTTTGCAAATATTTTGTTGTTAAAAAAAAAACCCGAAAATATTTTCCATAAATTAGCAGCAGACTACTATGGCAATAGGGCAATAGGGAGTGTGTCATTATTGTTAAGCATTCAAGATATATGAGCAAATAATTTGTATTCCAATTCTGATAAATATTTTGCCAAAAACAATTTGAAACTAATCAGAATCGAAATTCGAATTGAAATGGTCTTGAAAAATATTCCTTTCAGTGTTCCTATGATGTATTGGGAAAAGACAAAGGCAAAGACAAAGTCAAAGGCCAATAGGCCAGTGATATGTTTAAACATTTTAAATAAAATTATTTATTATTTATGTTCGTATTTGGAAACTAACAATTTTGTTTCGAAAATTTTCAAATAAATTTTTGAAAAAAAAAAAAAAATTTAAAAAAAAGCATCACGAAGCCATGCATACTTTTGCCTTCATTGTTGGTTTTGTTTTATTGTAGTTTCTATGAATATTAAAACACCTTTAAATTAGAAAATATAATGAAAGTTTTTCATTTTTTTTGGGTTTAAATTTAGAAAACTTTCTTGCCTGGTATACCCACAGGTAACTTTAGTTGCCTACCGCCATGCAGTAGCAGCTGAAACACAAGCCACGAACGAACATTTCATTTAAAAACGAAAACAATTTCGTGCACTACAATTGTGTATGAAAAATTTTAAATAAATTTGCAACAAAAATGTTGCATGTGCCATGAGTTCAAGGTAAAAAGATGTTGCAAAGTATCTGAATTTAGTTTGATGGCATATACGGAGGCCAGGTCAATTAAAAATAAACACGAGTAGATAAACGATTTATTTTTGGAAGTTAGAGAGGAATTTTGTTAAAAAAAAATAAATTAAACGAATTTAGAATTTAAAATGTATGATTATTTTTGAATAGAAAATTTAAAAATAATCGCTTAAACCACCGGTTATCTCGCATCTGGCAATACTTCTGTCATTCTATTCTGCCACAAAAATTCAATATCTTCACTGAACTTAATGAACGTTGAGAACGAGAAACTTCACAAAAAAAGCTCATTTTCACTTTGGTGGTGTGCGATAATAAGCAAAATTGCCGTATTTGGGGCTCAGAAAACCCACACGTGGTCTTACAGAAGCCAATGCACCCATTATGGAGTTACTGTTTGGTGTGGCTTGTGGATTGGAGGCATCATTGGCCCATATTTCTTTGAACATGAGCACGGCACAACCATTGCGGTTAATAGTGGCATCTAAAGCGCCATGATTACCGATTTCTTTTG
The DNA here is from genome assembly GCA_005959815.1 of Sarcophaga bullata. Lineage (NCBI taxonomy): Eukaryota > Metazoa > Arthropoda > Insecta > Diptera > Sarcophagidae > Sarcophaga > Sarcophaga bullata. The sequence continues at coordinate 34,512 of QOCX01000569.1, forward strand.
TACCCGCTCTTTATGGTATTGATATGAACGACGAAAAATTAAAAAATTAGTTCTTCCGCAGACTTCCTCTCAGCAGAATTTCTGGCGAAAACTCTGAGAGTAAATAAAATTGCCGTGAAAAGTTTCTCAAAAAAATCTGTAGTTTCGGAGTCGACTTTAAACAGTAGGTCCGCCATTCATGCATAAATTAACACACACAACATAAGTGATGTGAGAAGCTAGGCCGTAATCCTGACTGAAGGGTTGTAATGCCGAATTATGTATGTATGTGATGTAAGCGAACGACGTTTAGTTTCAACAGGATGGTGCGATGTGCCACATCTCATGCCACAATCGATTTATTGCGTCAAACGTTTGTTGGCTGTTTAATTAGCCGAAATCATGATCTCAATTGACCGCCAAGAAGCTATGATTTGACACCGTTGGACTATTTTCCGTGGGGCATCGTTAAAGAAAATCGCTATGCTTACAACCCAGAGACAATTAAGCATTTGAAGGCCAATATTCATGATGCCATTGCCGAGCTACGACCCCCTATACAAAAAAAAAGCACTAAATTTGGTCCAATCGAATGAGGTACTGTGAGGCCAGCCGCGATAGCCATATGAATGGAATAGGACTCCATTTCTAATCCGAACAATTATACTTCACAACAACAAAAAAAAAAAAAAAAAAAAATTACGAAACTGAAAAGCGTTTTAAACTTTTAATTAACCCACCCTGTGAAGAGTCAATATAATCATCAACACAAATTGAGAAAGACGCCATGAATGTAATTATTGTTGTTGTCGTGTAATGCCCCCAATCTGTGTAGGGTATTCCTATAAAGCGCCCTGCAATCTTATTGCCCTTATTAATTTCAGTATGCAGCTAGACATAAACAAGAACAATTCCCTGAGCGGCGCTAGTTGTGGCCTTCTGTGATGCATTATGGCCTCCCCTGTTTCAAGTCCTCATCCTCATTACAGAACCTGTATATTGAATTGGAAACAATTCTCCATTGCGTCTCTTGAGCTGTGTCAAAAACACGGTTACTTATCGCAGATAATTCCAGATGGTAGACTCAGTACTCCCTCACTTATAAGTACCCGACAAAGTGCCTTAAACCCATTTGAAACTCTTTTTGAAATATCAGACAGACAATCCCATATTATTTTAGAGTTAACCTTATAAGAGCCTTAAAATCGGGTACTAGCTTTTACTCAAAAAGCTAAGGTCTTTATTCCTTTTGGCATGAAACTTAAAACTCATTGCCCAGATTATACTAAAACACACGCTAATTTCTGTGGCTTGTTCAATATCATTCGAATTGTTTTTAAACTTGGTCTGTCTACCCTAAAATGGCCTAGTCATCGTGATAATCCTGGACCACAACTATGCAGGATATCCTTTCAGCATTATAACATGTCATGCCTTTATGGAAATGCCTTCCAAAGCAATTTGCTATTGTGTTATGCCCACATATTTTACCTCCAGTTCTTCTAATATTCCTTCACCCAGCAGTTGAATATTTTTGCATTTAGAAAGTTTTCCACTTCTCGTGTAGTCATCATAGTCTAGTTAGTAGGTAGTGTTATGGCTTATTAGATGTCGTGAGGCCACGGTTCAAGTCTCAGACCAGATATCTTCAACATTTTTGCCGCACGTTTTATAGTAAAGGATAAAATAAAACGCAAAAATTTCCATTGGTTAACTATTCTTGACTTGACTTGAAGTTACTAAAGACCAGGCAATATTTTTGTATTTCAAAAATTTCCCAAGACTTTAAAATGATAAACTTTTTTTGCTCACTTTTTATTTTGTTTATAAATTAACGAATAAACCTTCACATGCACTTTTAATGACGCTTTCACAGCCATGTGTTTCAATCAATATTCACTAGTTTGTTGTTTTTTTTCTCAAATTCCTATTAATTTTATAACAATTACGTCCAAATACCCTAAACTGCAATAAGCGGACAATATAAGGCGTTTGTAACAAATGGTATCAATAGAGGAAAAGGATAGGATCAGACTGCACCATAATAAAATGTTTGGAAGTCGCCGTAGTCTAACAGGCAGTGTGCTTATTAGACTTGAGACCTCGTTTCAAACTCCACGTCAGACATCTTCAACAAAACGAAATTGCAAATTTCTGCGGCAACATCCTCTCCTCATATTTCTGGCAAAAACTCTGAAAGATATTCAGCATAATTATTCATTAAATGCAACACCATATCACTAGGACCACTTTCCAGTTAATAAGTTTCCATATGGCCGCTTAATACCTACAAATACTAGTTTGAGTCAAAACAATTCTTACTTTCTATTGATATTCGATAATAATGATAGAAAAGAAGAGCAATCGTCTTTTACTCCTTATGGAATCTAAGCAATCCCATCACTAGCTTTAATGTCTGGGTAGATGTTTTCATAATGAAGATCGATCTGCATTATCCCCACACAGTATTTCGAATAACTTGAGTGTCTGTCAATCGAATATCATGGCCTTGGATCGGGTGGGCAGTTCTATATTTGCGTTGACAAAATATCGTTTCTTTAAGGCCACATTGTTATTTCTCAGTTGCTAATTGAGGGCGGAATAACCCCTCCTCTTGGATGATACTTACTTGTGCACCAACATATTGAGACAGTCCTACAAATCTTTAAAAAACAAAAAAACCAGTAATCAGATCATACTTTTCTAAAGGTTTTCATTTTTTGATAGGGTTTGAACGGAAATGATATTTCTTTCAAAGTCCAGCTTAATAAACAAAAAAAAAAAAAAAAAAAAAAAAAAGCGAGGAGGGAAGCAGCAATTCTGTGGACAGATGCGGTTTCAGCGCACAAAAAAAACTTTAGAAAGTTAGGGCCTACTTCTCGACTTTTGCAATAAATAGGAAATCGAGCGGACGATCTGACTCTTGCAAATGTTTTTCAAGATCCATGGCGGTGATGGTATGATTGATGAAAATTGTAGATAAAGGTGCTTGAATCCTGTGGGTTCTCAAGGCCTTCGTTCAAAGCAGAACGTAGAATAAAACCAGAAAAATTAAAAACCAATACAACGGAGTACTTCATACATACATAATTGGATTACGGCCTAGCTTCTCACGCAACTTATGTTGTGTGTGTTAATTTTACGCATGAATGGCGGGGACCTACAGTTTAAAGTCGACTCCGAACAACAGATTTTTGAGAAACTTTTCATGGCAATTTTATTTTTACTCTCAAGAGTTTTTGCCAGAAACCTGCTGAGAGCAAGTCGCCGAAGAAATATTTTTTTTTTCATATTTTGTTTTTGATGTCTGACCGGGAATTCGAACCCAGGCCTTTCGTTTAATAAGCCAACACACTACCTACTAGACTACGGCGATTTCAGTACTTCAGCTGTGACATATTCCAGAAATCAAGCATTGGTCCATTGGCTATTCACGTATTGATGCCTTTTGTAATTCAAATTCAAATGAAAAAAGTATACTTGAGTGCTTTCTATGTCATCTAATTTATTATACCGACTGTAACTCTCCCTTCTTTTTAATTTACAATTTTAATTTAAATTTTAAATTAATAAAGTGCAGCGAATACTTATATAGTGGAGTCCATTAAAAGCCAAAGTTATTCAGTTACATGCCAGTCACGAATACGAGCACTTTATTTGGCTCAAAAATAAATTCTATTATTAACAGCTACAGCTACAGTTATTTTTTTTTTTTTTTGAATATACTCTACGTATATAATAGTGTTTGCAGTTACTTTGAATATATTAAGAGCTTGTATATGATTTATAAGTTCAAGGCCAATATGCATGAAGTGTACAATTTTTTTTTAAAACAGAATATACAAGCAAGAAAACTATTCTAATTAATGTGGCTTGACTTGTTAAATTGTTTCATGAATGAAACCTGCAATCTGTTTTCTATCTCGTATTATTTTTATAGAAATACCGCTTGTATTAGTCAATTATTAACAATTGTTCTCTAATTTGTAATAATTTATTAATTTAATTATTAATTTAATTGAATAAGTGATCAATTAATTGCTGTCTTTAAGCAACTGCTCAAATGCTGCTAAACATGTTGCGCCAAGAAAATACATTCGACTAACACCATAAGAGTTAGTTGCTACAATATCTAAATGAATATCACAAGTTATATTCCCACTATCAACAGAAACATATAAAAGAAACAAAATAATAAGGTTTCACATTAAGTTGGGCTCCATTACCAATAACGTGAAACTTGTTTGTGGATAAACTCCTAATAAAACGGTCTAAGGCAGATATTAACTGCCACTGGCAGTCAGATATCCATTCTAATGGCTAAAAAAGCAAGCAGTTTGAAGAGACTCCCCTAAAGAGATCGAAAGATTGGTGAAGTTACGGATAAACAGGGGCAAGACACTTGCGAGAAGGAGACGTATATACATACAAACATAATTGATCATTACAACCGTTCAGTCAGTAATACAACCGAGCTTCTCATACCACTTAGGTTGTGGGTATTAATTTTCTGCATAAGTTGCGGAACCTACAGTTTAAAATCGACTCCAAATAATAGATTTTTGGGAAACATTTTCATTTTATTTTATTCACATTTATCTGCTAAGAGGCAGTCGCCGAAGAAATATTTTGTTTCATATTTCGTATGGTTGGAGATGTCTGACCTATGGTTTGAAAGGTGACATAACGATCACTACCTACTGGTCTAAGGCTACTACATTTTTTCAATATGAACACATTATTTTCAATCTAATGTCAATCTGATTGATTAAAATCAATCAATCAATCCATCAATTAATAAATCAATCAATCTATCATCATCAATCAATCAATCAATCAATCAATCATCAATCAATCAATCAATCAATCAATCAATCAATCAATCACAATCAATCAATCAATCAATCAATCAATCAAGTCAATCAATCAATAATCAATCAATCAATCAATCAATCAATCAATCAATGAACATCAATCAATCAATCAATCAATCAATCAATAAATCAATCAATCAATCATCAATAAATAAGTAAATCAATCAATAATCAATCAATCAATCAATCATCATTCAATCAATCAATCATCAATCAATCAATCAATCAATCAATCAATCAATCAATCCAATCAATCAATCAATCAATCAATCAATCAACCAATCAATTAATTTTCCAAATTAGAAAATAAAAATATTTTCAAATAAATTTTATCCAATATGGAGGGAAGGTGATATAAGCTTATGTTTATGTTATTTTATAAATTTATTTTATTTTATAAAATATTTAAC
>QOCX01000569.1:43853-57467 GCA_005959815.1 Sarcophaga bullata
CAAAAACCATAAAAATGAAACATACGCTAACTTAATAATTTCTATGTATTTGCAGGTCTTGTCATATCCACTTACATCTGGGGCTGCCTAAGTGATGTCTTGGGTAGACGTTCCGTTTTGATTTGGTCCATGTTAAGTACAAATCTACTGCAATTAATCATAATGTTTGTTAGCAACATATGGATTTATAATGTAATTAACTTTATAATTGGCATCAGGTAAAACTAAAAACAATTTAGTCGGGTAACGAACCAAACTGATATGCATTTTACACAGTTTAGGTGGCATATTAGGACCCATATATCCGTATTTAAGTGAATTTAATACGGACAAATATAGAGCTGTGGTCATCAACTATTCTACGATGTTTGTTAGCATAACGGTAATGTATGTACCAGGTAAGAAGATTTCTGGAAGTTGAAAGGAAAAAATGTCTTGAAAAATTATTTTTCATTTACAGCGATTTCTTGGTTGGTGCTTTCCAATGACTGGTCTGTGGAGATACATGACTCCTTTACATTTAAACCCTGGCGTTTGATTATACTGTTAAGTTTATTGCCTGGTTTCATTGGCGTTTTGATTTTATGGATGTTTCCCGAAAGTCCTAAACTTTTGCTAGCCCACGATAAGCATATGGAAGCATTAAAAGCCTTAGAATGGATATCAAAATTCAATACGGGACGTAAACTTGAAAGTATTTTAAAGACAAGTGATATATTTTTAAAGCCCGAAGAGTTAGCTGATGCCAATCTATTGGAAATTGGTACAGGCTGTGGTGTACTTTTGAAGATATGGCAGGCCACAGTGCCTTTGTTCCATAAGCCGCATGGCCTAAATGTAGCTGTGGCCGTTATTGGTCTCATGAGCATGATGTTCTCTTCAAGTGGCATGCAAGTATGGTTTCCAGAAATTGTTAATCGCTCGGCAGCTGGATCCGTATGGGGCAATAGTACTACTTTGTGTGAGATTTTAAAGGAGTCCTATACCAGAGACAGATTTAATAGCACCACAGGAGAGTTATCTTTAAATAAAGTACGTAATAGATAGGCTTGTTCTATAAAAATCAAAATATTTTAAGCTAGGGAATCTATTTTCTAAATATCCCTATGAGGGCTTACAAAATTGATTTGTTTTATGGCAACAAGTTTCTGACTGTGATCATCTGTTGCAGGTATGTGATGATAGCATTGCCACCAAGACTTATATTGACAACATAATCATGGGCATGGCTTTTCTTGTAGGATTTTTCATACAAGGCCTATTGCTGCAAACGTTTGGCAGAAAAAAACTGTTATTAGCTGCCTTGTCTGTGGGTGCCTTATGCGGCATTCTTTTGAATTTCGTAACGAATTCTACGGGGATTTTAATTTTACTTTGTTTGTTTGTTTTAATACCGGGCTTATCGGTATCCATAATGTGCGGCGTTATCGTGGATCTTGTGCCCACGCATTTAAGGTTTGTAGCTGAATTCTGTTTGTAAAACAAAACATTTTTATTTTTTCTTTCAACCATAGAGGGAAAGCTGTTAGTCTAGCGTTTACCTTAGGGCGCTTAGGCACAATTATTGCCACAAATTTAATAGCCGGTATGCTGGAGCCTTATTGTTCTGGATTATTTGCCTTAATCACTTGTGTTGTATTGGGTAAGAATTTTAATTTTATTTGTTTATAATTTATTGTTTAACTTTTTATTTACATTTCTCTTACAGTTTGTGTTATCCTGGTCTATTATTTGCCATTTTAACACGGCAAATGTGCATTCCCACAGCTAGTGTAACCATATGAAGCTTCATTAATATTCATCAACAAATATTCGTTGTAAGGAACTTAATAAATTATAAGAAATAAAAGCTATCCCCAAGTTTTATTTGAGCACATGGAAAACGTAACTTGAAAAATGCAATTCCTGTTGGACTTCGCCACTTGTGTAGTTTTTAAACAATGAGTTGTTTTGTGAGTTCTTTGGGCCCACGATTTCAGATTGGCTTTTAATAAATCCAGGCAGAGCTGTGTATGTCAAATATATGTGAAGTTTGCGTCATTTGATTGCCGCCATAGCCTAGCAGTTAGTGTCTTGGCTTATTAGCAGCGAGATCGTGGTTTGCAACCCCTAGCTCAGACATCTCGAACAAACCAAAACTTGAAAAATTATTTCTGCGACGACTTCAGCTTAGCAGCCTTCTGGTAAAAGTTTCTCCAAATTGTTGCTCAGTGTTGGGGTTAAACTATTGTGTATATACAGGTCTACGGTATAATGGATAAAATTAATATATAACTTGGGTGGTTCTAGTCCTGGCTAAAGGGTTGTCTTCCTCTCAGCAGTCTACTGGCAAAAACTCTGGGAGTGAAATAAAATTGCCATGAAAAGTTTCTCAAAAAATCTGTTGCTCGGAGTCGACTTTAAACTGTAGGTCCCACCACTCATGTATAAAATTAAAACACACAATATAAGTGGTGTGAGAAGTTAGGCCGTGATCCTGACTGAAGGGGTTGTAATGGCCAATTATGTATGCATTTAAAGGCTTGTCATTACCAAGCAAGTGAAAACATCTATCATTAGAAGTCGACGTAGTCTAGGAGGTAGTATGTTGAGGCCACAAAACAAGACATGAAAAAAATTTCTAGGGCGACTTCACCTCAGCAGATTTCTGGAAAAAACTCTGAGAATATATAGATTACTCATGAAAAAATTTTTCAAAAATCTGTCGTTCAAGCCGTCTTAAAATTGTAGGTCCCACCGGTCATGTATAAAATTAACACACACAACATAAATGGTGTGAGAAGCTAGGTCGTCATCTTGACTGAAAGGTTGTAATAACCAATAACGTATCTTGCACCCTTTTGATTAACACTACTCCCCTCTCTGTCCTTTTATCTTCCTCAAACTAGAGAGGAGTATTGCCGTCTTACAGTAGAACGTTCTTTGCTAGTTAAGATCTAATACTAGATCAGAAAGCTAATTTGAGTGTATTTGCGTTGAGTTAGAGAAATTCATTTTCATATACGACAGAAGCATGACTATGTTAATACATTGAAATCAAATGAAACAATGTATAATGTAAACATTCCCTTTAATATTTACAAGATAAGAAGTATTGTAGATCATATCTTGAATGTAAATTTTGTACAAATAAAAGTAACCCAATAAGCCAAAATGTTTCGTTTGCAATCTTATATTTTATGGGTAGACCTTCATGAGGAGCAATACTAGGCCCGTATTATATTCATTGCAACTCAAGCAGGCAAAAATTGACTTGCAACCAGTGCATCGAAGATAAGAGTTTGGGATATTGCAGCTCTCTATAAGCGCAATGCCCAAATTCCGGTGATACAAAGCCAATGTGAATCTAATCCTCTATAGGTCTACTGAAAGTGGTAGGAGTTGCTTCACCAAATACACGAGATAAAAGAGATTTCTTAGCATATGATAACCAAAGAATTTTTGTTTATTGTTGGCTTTTAATTTTGTTTATGGCCTGCGCATCAGTTGTATATCCATTGTATTCATTTCCCTGATAGAATTCAAAACCTTAGTTCAGCTTATTGCTTCAGCAAGGAAATACTGTTTTAATGGTAAATACTACGAGACTCTTGACAAACATGACAAAATCCATTAAAACCAAGAGAAATTTGTTATCAAATTTGCTGCTTATTTTTTAAAATTGTTGGTCAGCCGGATTGAGGGAGAAACTAAAAAACAATGTTTTTCGTTGGCTTGTTGTGTTGGTTCTATCATACGCAAGTAGTTGTAATGTAAGTTCGAGACGAACAGCCAGTTGTAGGAAATTGTACTTTCAAAGATATTCGAATTAAGACAGTGGTTGTTGTTATAATAATTAAAATTAATTTGTAATTATAACAAAAACAAATAGAAAAAAAGATTTTTAATAATAAAAATCAATAAATAAGGGTAAGAGAAACAATACAATTCAGTTATTCAAACTAAATCTGTAAAGTCGTTAATAGCACAAAACGCTGCAAAAGCTGTAAAATCGTGCAAATCCCTGCTGATGATCACCAAAAATATTCTTCCTTCAGCATGAGAAACCAACAATCCGGGAATGATATTGTCAAGCCTGTGGCAAGCAAAGAATTTCAACCACAAATACAAAACGAAGGCGATAGCATTAATAACACATGGGATTACGAAGAAATTTTAAAAATTTTAGGTGAAGTTTCAATAACCAAAACAATATTTTTTAAAAATTAATGAAAAATAATTGAAGAATGCTTACAAATGTTTTTTACTTTTCAAAGGCTTTGGTAAAACTCAATGGATTTTATTACTGGTAGGTGGTCTCTTATCTACCAGCACTGTGGCTGCCCAGCAATCGCCAGCTATTATCGTCATATCATCACAGTGTGAATTCAATACGACGCAGAATGAAAAAGGTATTATGATGACAGCTTATCTTGTGGGTGAGTGAATAAAGTGTCTCAAAAATAGTATGAGTTTGGCTGTTACAAAGAGTATAAAAAAGTTCTTGTTCAAATCGGTATCTTCTGGAACTTTGAAATTATAAACAATTCTCCTGGTTGTTGTAGCAAAGAGAAAAAAGAAATATACGTATAGAAACCACCCACGTATATATATATATAGTAGTTTACTTTATTTATTATATTTCCTATTACAGGTAACGTTTTATCCACCTATGTATGGGGCTATATTTCCGATGTATGGGGAAGAAAACCGGTTCTAGTGTGGACCACACTTGTAGCAACTTTTCTCCAATTTGTTAGCATGTTCATTAACAAGATATGGTTTTTTAATTTCATAAATTTTATTATTGGTCTCAGGTAAGTACATACAGACATACATACATACATACATACCTACATAGGGAGTGGGTTTAGTACGTAGGCATCAGCGATTGTTGGCACAAAAGTGTCTTTCGAAGATTCCCACCTCCGGCTTAATGCAAAAAAAAAAACATACCCACATACATACATGCAAACATAAATACATACATAACTGGTCTTTACAATCCTTTAGTCAGGATAATGACCAAGGTTACCACACCACTCTATGTTGTGTGTGTGGCGTGAGTTACAGTTTAAAATCAACTCCGAACAACAGATTTTTTTTTTTTTTTTTTTTTTTTTGAGGAACTTTTTATGACAATTTTTGATTATTCGCAGAGTTTTTTCCAAATATTTTCTGAAAGGTAGTCGTGGAAGAAATATTTTTTTATTTCGTTCTGTTCTACATGTTTGAACTGCCGTCTAATAAGCTAAGCCACTACCTACTAGAAAATGGAAAAGTCCATCCGACTAAATTTGTTCACTTTTTCCAGTATTCCATACACGTATCTCGTCAATATTATCACTAGTATAGGCCTTCAAATGCTGAATGTTCTCTGGTTTGTCGGCATAACACTTTTCTTTAACAGCGCCCCACAAAAGATAGTCCAACGATGACAAATCATAGCTTCTTGGCGGCCAATTGACATCAAAATTTCGGCTTATTAAACGGCCATCGAGTATTTGAAGTAATAAACCGCTAAAGGCATGAGATGTCTGGCAAGTTGCATCATCCTGTTGAAATCAAACATCATGTACATCACCACATGAAAGCGGGAACAAAAAATCGCTAATCATAGTGCGATAGGTGGCTCCATAGAGCGTAATGGTAGCGCCATCCTCGTGTTTAAAAAAACATGGTCCAATGATGCCTCCGCTGCACTAGACTCACCAAAAAGCCACTCGGAATTGGCTTATGTAAGACCACGTTTGGGGTTTCTGAGCCCCAAATACATTAAATTTGCTTGTTAACGTACCCACCAAAATGAAATTGAGTTTCATACGAGATGATGACTTTTTGTTTGGCCAAATTGACATCATCGTGGAGTTTCTCGTTGGCCCATTTAGCGAAATGAAAAAGAAGCGGGATCAACTCTTGAACTATTTGAACTTTGTAAGGCGTTATACCGAGATTTTTCGACGTAAACTGTTGCGTGAAGTTTTCAATTCTTGAGAACGATGACGACTTGATGTTGATTGATTCTTAGGCACAATTTCAGTCACAACTTTGATATTTTCGGGTGTAAGCACTGTCCGAGTACGCATGCGCCTCAACAATGAAACCATTTTAACGAACTTCACCAATAAACGTGCATATACCGGGCACTATTCGTCCTTCTCTGCAATCAAATTCTGTACGAAATTTTCGTGCGATTCCGATTGCAATTGTCTTGGTTTTGAAAATAAATTTCCAATAAATCCTAACGGTGCTCAAGCGTAAATCGATTCATTACGTTCAGTGGAATTGAATTGGTATTGAATTTTATGACAGAATAGAATGACATAAGAGTGTTGCCAGATTGGAAATAACCCGATGGTTCAAATTTAAACCCATAGATGGCCTATCTCTTATATTCGAAAATATTGAACGTGCCTAGGCTATGCCTTCCCAACATTCTCACTCTCTTTAGTTATCATCATTATCATCATCTGATTCCATTTTGTTTCTTTTTATGGTTTTCCCACAGCTTGGGTAGCGCAACGGGTGTCAAATTTGCTTACATCAGTGAATTTTGCACTGCCAAATATCGTCCATTAATTGTCAATTTCGCATCCATGTTTTTCAGTGCAACTGGCATTTATATACCAGGTAAGAAACTTTTCTTTTGTTTCTTTATTTTTGATTTAAAATGTCTACGAATTCATATTCTGTTACAGCGGTTTCATGGTGGGTGCTGTCAACAGGCTGGTCATTCCACATAACCGATGAATTTGTCTTTAAATCCTGGCGTTTGATTATATTCTTCTGTTTATTGCCAGGCCTAATAAGCGGTTTAATATTACTGCCTTACCCAGAGAGTCCAAAGTTTTTATTGGCTCTTGGCAAACACGCTGAAGCTGTAAAGGCACTCGATTGGATATCAAAACATAATCGGAACTTAAGCTTAAAGACAATCCTGAAGTATTCTTCTACCATCACTATTAAAACGTGGGAACGTGCTGATGCGAATCTATTAGAAATGGGCAAAGGTTGGGCCATTTTAAAAAATATGTTGAAATCTACTGCGAACATGTTCGATAAGCCACACGGTTGGAATGTTTTAATACTGATTTCGTGTTTATTTGGCTTAATGTTCACTTCGAACGGCTTGCAGATGTGGTTTCCCGATTTGGTTAATCGATCTATTGCAGGCTCTCGGACGGCTAGTAATTTCACGGTGTGTGAACTTATAAATGAATCGTACAGAAGAAAACCATTGAATGGCACTGGTGCTGAAGAGATAAGTACAGTAAGTAACAAAAAAATATTGAAAGTGTTATTGGCCACAAGACGGGACAAGTTTTTAGGAGGTTGTATGAGGAAGTTAGGTTAGGAAATTTAAGATTTGCCTCCTCACTTACATTTGTTTGAACTTCATATGACAGTCCTAGCGGAGTCATTATGAGACGATACTTATGGCCTTTGATCTACAGGCTATAGCGAGATGTATGAATCACATCGCCTGGTTAGAATTGGAATACTGGACGTAATATCGCTTGATGCGTAGTTATTCGACAGGACGTGCAACATCTTAATCGAAATAACTTTCATCAATCTGATACCATATAGACTCATCACATTACGCTTAGACTTATAACTTACGTCAGACGACTAGAACAAGCTGAACCCTTTAAAGTTGAGCTCGCAACAAGCCTACTTGATGGCTTTGGTGAATGTTAAATCCTATGGCTGACAGCCACCTTCAACATACCCACCTATCGGTCTGAAAATGGAACGTGTATGGACTGGTGTTTAAAAATCAATTTTAGAATTAATTGGACGCGTACAGGATATGGCGATGGTGCTTATTAATGGCACTGAGTTACCCAACTGCCTGGAATTTTTTTGAGCACAGTGAGAGTAAGGGAGTGGATCTTACAATGCATGAGAGAGAGTGTTCATTTATTACTTATTCTTGTCACTTATAACCTAAGCAGATTAAAATATCATTTCCTTAAACATTACTTTCTTTTTCCTCACATACAGTGCGTATGAAAAGTAACTGTACATTAGAAACGAGTATACATTAATGAATTACCATTATTTTTATTTTAAATGGTTTTATTGCCAGTTTTTTAAATTGAAACAAAACACACAAAAAAAATAAATTGAAATATGTGTGTGTTTAATTTTTTCGGGCACTGTCCTTAAACGGTAAAAGTTCAGTTTGGTGATTGTTGGAAATTTATCGAGGGTGTATAGTTTCTTTTGACGCTCACTGTACATACATTTTGACCTCCTAATTCGAATGCAATGTATGCATTGCATGAGTAGGAGTCATCCCCTATCCTGTCCTCCTACTCATGCAATGCATACATCATCCCCTATCCTGTCCTCCTACTCATGCAATGCATACGTTGGAAACGCAATGCATACAGGAAATCCATACATTATATGCATTTCATGAGTAGGAGTCATCCCCTCAGCTTTGGCCATAAGAAAATAAAAAATTTTTTTCTTTTTTATTTTTTTTATATTTTCTCAGATCTGTGATGACACCATATCCTCCAAAACATACATTGACACCATAATCATGGGTGTGACTTTTCTACTAGGCTATGCTATACAGGGAGCTGTTTTGAAATTTTTAGGACGCAAAACTGTTTTATTCGCCTGCTTAACATTGGCAGCTATTTGTGGCATTCTATTCAATGTTGTTACCAGTATCACAGGAGTTTTGGTATTATTTTTCCTGTTTATACTTCTACCGGGTTTGATAATTTCAATATTGATTGGAGCATCAGTTGATCTAGTACCAACGCATTTAAGGTGAGCAGAAAACTATTCTTTATGCTACGAAATACCTTTTTTAGAATTATTTTCAACACAGAGGCAAAGTCGTTAGTTTCGGGTTTGTTGTGGGTCATGTTGGCCTTATTGTTGGCACTAATTTGACTGCAATTATGATGGAGGCTCATTGCAATGGTACCTTTGACATAATGACGGCTATAATTCTAGGTTAGTTGAACTGAAATATTTTGAGAATTTCAATAATTTTATTGAATTGTTTTTCAGTTTGTGAAATTTTGGCATACTTTTTACCAATTTAAACATCCATAATCAAATAAAATACCACAATTAAACTATATTGTTTCATATTCCCTTACAATAAAGTTGTCTTCTTACAGTGATTTCCAAAATTATTTCATTTTAATCAACGGCAGACTACAAGGTTTGTAATAAAGGGTGGGTTATTTAAAAGTTTAAGTTTAAAAATGCAATAATCACAGCAATGGTATCACGAATGTTAACCTTCAAATGTTCAATTGTCTTTGGTTTGTCGGCATAACACTTTTCTTTAACAGCGCCTCACAGAAAATCGTCCAACGGTGTCAAATCGCAGCTCCTTGGCAGCCAATTCACATCAATATTTCGGCTCATTAAACGGCCATCAAGTATTTGAAGTAATAAATCGCTTAAAGCATGAGATATCTGGCAAGTTGCTCCATTCTGTTGAAACCAAACATCCTTCACATCAATACCATGAAGAGCGAGTACAAAGAAAATTCGGTTGTCATGGTCCAATAAGTGTTTCCATTGATCGTAGTGGTTAGTCCCTCCTTATTTTTACTTTACCGCACCAAGAAGTCATTCGTAATGGTTGCGTTGAATTCTGTAAGACCACGAGTGGATTTTCGGAGGCCCAAATGCTGCAATTTTGCTTATTAACGTACCCACCAAAATTAAATTGAGCTTCATACGAAAAGAAGATTATTTTGCCAAAGAAATTCTGTACAATTGTCTTTGGGTTGGAAATAAAATTCAAATAAATTCCAAACTTACTTAAGCTTCAATAGATTCATTGTGTTAAGTGAAAATTTAAACCGACAGAAGGCCCACCCATTGCAATTTGGCGCTTATTTTAAGTGGTTTCAATTGTGCGTATGAGGTGTAATTATTGCCAGTCTGTATGCCAATTATTGTCAGTATGTTCCCTTTCAGAATTTGAAAATTTTGTTGTTCACTTAGTCCCCGGCTTTTGTTGCCAAGCTTTTTCGGCAATCAAAAGGTCGCCTGGTTCTGGAGTAGCCGGTAGCCACTTGATGTATTGGATTACAAAGTTCCCTGATGAATCTCATTTGAGACTTGTCTCCCGCATTATCCTAACCACAGTCTCCAAAGTTCTGTTTTTCACTACCATGTGAAAAGTATTTAAATCCTAAACAGCCACCATTGCCGTTGTGGAACTAGTTTTAATTGCACCGACTGTGCCAATACGCGCCAGTTTTCATTTACTATTGACGGTCTTATGTAGTCAAAATTGAACGTACCATCACGGTACACATCCTGTACACAATTCTCCCTAAGATTAGCATACAATCCTTCTGCATATTGTTATAGCAGCGATATTCGTGTCTGTGATATAATGAAGTCACCGTAATCTGGTAGATAATGTGTTGGCTTAGTAGATGAGAGGCCACAGTTCAAACCTGTTAGACATTTCAATCAATACAACTCCAACAACAGATTTCTTGCAAGAACTCTCAGAGGTTTCTCAAAAGCTTGTCGTTTGGAGACGACTTTAAACTGTGGATTCTGCCAATCATGTATAAAAATAACACACACAAAATAAGTGGTGTGGGAAGCTAGGTCGTAATCCTGATTGATGAATTGTAATGACCAATTATGTACATATGTACGTAGAAACTTCTTATTGAAATTGTGGTTGGCATACCGTAATGGTAAGAGCACAATGCAACATGGTTTCAAAATTGCGTGCTTTAAACCCGTATTATTACGACTTCTTCCTATCCTACTTCTTCTCTCCAAACCTCTTTCTTACCTAAAGATAGAGACAATATTTAATGCCTTACAGTAGAACCTTCTGAGCTAGCTAAACTCAAATAATTTAGGAAACTAACTTAAGCGTAATCATTTTAAATAAATTGCGTAACTTTATTAGCAGATTGTATCAAATCAAATAATGAATAATGTAAACATCCCCTTTAATATCTACAAGATACAAAATATTGTAGATCATATCTTGAATGTAAATTTTGTACAAATAAAAGTAACCCAATAAGCCAAAATGTTTCGTTTGCAATCTGATATTTTATGGGTAAACCCTCATGAGGAGCAATACTAGGCCCGTATTATATTCATTACAACACAAGCAGGCAAAAATTGACTTGCAACCAGTGCATCGAAGATAAGAGTTTGGGATATTGCAGCTCTCCCTAAACACAATGCCCAAATTTCGGTGATCCAAAGCCAATGGGAATCTAATATTCTATGGTTCTACTGCAATCGGTTGGATTTGCTTCACTAAATACTCGAGATAAAAGAGATTTCTTAGCATATGATATTCAAGGAATTTTTGTTTATTGTTGACTTTAAATTTTGTTTATGGCCTGCGGATCAGTTGTATGTCCATTGTATTCGTTTCCCTGATAGCCTTCAAAACCTTAGTTCAGCTTATTGCTTCAGCAAGGAAATGCTGTTTGAATGGTAAATACTACGAGACTCTTGACAATGACATGTCAAAATCCATTAAAACCAAGCGCAGTTTGTTATCAAATTTGCTGCGTATTTTCTAAAATTGTTAGCCAGCCGGATGGACGGGGAAATTAAGAAACAATATTTTTCGTTGGCTTGTTGTGTTGGTTCTATCATACGCGAGACGTAATGTAAGTTCGAGACGAACAGCCAGTTGTAGGAAATTGTACTTTCAAAGATATTCGAATTAAGACAGTGGTTGTTGTTATTATAATTAAAATTAATTGGTAATTATAACAAAAACAAATAGAAAAAAAGATTTTTAATAATAAAAATCAATAAATAAAGGTAAAAAACAACAAAATTTAGTTATTCAAACTAAATCTCTAACATTGTTAAGAGCACTAAGGCCTTAAAAGCTGTAAAATATTGAAAATCCTTGCTGATGTACACCAAAAATATTCTTCCTTCAGCATGAGAAACCAACAGTCCGGGAATGATATTGTCAAGCCAATGGCAAGCAAAGAATTTCAGCCACAAACACAAAACGAAGGCGATAACATTAATAATGCATGGGATTACGAAGAAATTTTAAAAATTTTAGGTGAAGTTTCAATAACCAAAACAATAATTTTTAAAAAATAAATGAAAAATAATTGAAGAATGCTTACAAATGTTTTTTACTTTCCAAAGGCTTTGGTAAAACTCAATGGATTTTAATACTGATAGGTGGCCTTTTAATGAGCACCAGTGTGTTCTGCCAGTTATCTGTGGGCTTCATTGCCATGTCGTCTCAGTGTGAATTCAATATGACGCAGAATGAAAAAGGTATTATGATGACAGCCTATCTTGCAGGTGAGTGTATAAAGGTCTTAAAAATGGTATGTGTTTGGCTGTCACGAAGGGTAAATAAATACTTGATGAAATCAGTATTTTCTGGTACTTTGAAAATAAAAAAATTCTCCAGGCTGTTATTGTATAAAACATGGAGAAGCCTTTACAGGCTTCTAATATAAGATATAAATTGCGTTTTAGTTTTTGAAAGATTAAATTAAATTTATAAATTTGCATAAATTTTACAATTTTTTTTTAATAATTTTAATTATTAGTTATGAAGCTAATGGGTTTATACTGTAACTGCCACTATTTTTCATTTTTAATGTAAAAAAAAAATCTCAAGAACTTAGAAAATTATTCATTTCAAGCCAAGCCCTTGTTTAATTTCTATTAATTATTAATTAATTAATTTAATTTTTTATAATTTAATTTTAATTACAGGAAAGTTATATCCACCTACGTTTGGGCCATATTCCGATCTTTGTGGTAGAAGAACAGTGCTAATATGGACTACATTTGTTGCAACTTTATTCCAACTTGTTAGCATGTTCGTTACGAACATATGGTTGTTTAATGTCATAAATTTTATTATTGGCATCAGGTACTAAACTAATGATAAGCTTTCATTAAATTTTGAATTCATTTCTCTTTCATATAATCCGGAATAAAGGGGGGTCGTTTAAAAATGCAATCAAACAAAAGCGATTTGAAATTTTACTCAAATTTCTTTTTTGTTGTTTCGAAGTACAATTGTTCTGGTTAGAAATGGAATCTTATTTCATTCGCATGACTGCCTCGACTGACCTTCCAGTACCTCATTCGATCCGATCTATTTTCGTGCACATTTTCTAGTGTAAAGTCTTGCATTTCATCACGAATGTTTTTCTTCAAATGCTCAATGGTCCCTGCTATGTTGGCAAAACACTTTTCTTTAACGATGCCCCACCGAAGTTACTCTAACGTTGTCAAATCTCAGCTTCTTGGTGGCCAATTAACACAATATTTCAACTTATGAAAAAGCCATCAAACGTTTGAGGCAATAAATCGTTTGTGTTATAAGATGTATGGCAAGTTGGAACATTCTGTTGAAACCACACATCGTTCACAGCAATAACATGAAGAGAGGGCACAAGAAAAAAATCGCTTATCATGATGCAATAAGTGTGTCCCCATAAATCTAATGGTTGCTGCATTCTTATTTTCAAAGAAATATGGGCCGCTCCAAAAGCCGCACCAAATAGTTACTCGTAATGGGTTCATTGGCTCCTCTAGGGCCACATGTTGGTTTTCTAAGCCCCTAATACTGCAATTGTGCTTATTAACGTATTCACCAACATGAAA
>QOCX01000569.1:57473-87795 GCA_005959815.1 Sarcophaga bullata
TTGTTTTTTTCGGCATCATAGTGCAGTTTCTCGTTGGTCTATCTAACGATGTGGAAACAAAGCGGATAAGGCTTTAACTCTTGAACCAACTGAACTTTGTAAGGCGTCATTGCGAGGTGCGTTCTCAAAAGTCGACATACTCTGGTACATGGAATGTTCAATTATTGAGAACGATGACGAGTTGATGTTGACGGGTTCTCACGCACACGCTCAACCACACTTATCACCAATGGGATCAGTTTCACGAACTTCACCAATCTCCAATCAGACATCAAAAACGAAATATGAAAAAAATATTTCTTCGGCGGCTTCCTCTCAGTAGATTTGTGGCAAAAACTCTGAGAGTAAAAATAAAATTGCCATGAAAAGTTTCTCCAAAAATCTGTCGTTCGGCGTCTACATTAAACTCTAGGTCTCCCAGCACTCGTGTATAAAATTAACACACACAACATAAGCGATATGAGAAGCTAGGCGTAATGCTGACTGAAGGGTGCAATTTCCGACCAATTTGGAACAAAATTTCGAATAAATCCTAACGTTACTCAAGCGTACAACGATTCATTACATTCAGAGGAGATAACTGAACTGAATTTTGTGACAGAGTAGATAGACATAAGTATTGCCAGATTCGAAATAACCGATAATTCAAGTTTAAGCCGCCAGATGGCCCATCCGATATATACAAAATGTATGACAGGAAATCATCAACAGGGGTCGTGAGGATCTATGCTTGTTTACTGACTCATAAGAGCCAGCAAGGAGTAATTACGTGAGATATTTGGCAGTCAGAAGCTCTGTATGTTTTGGAAATGAAAATTCAATGCAAAGTTACAATTCAGGTGGCGAGCAAAGTCTAAGTTTTCTACGGCATTGGAAGAAATATTTCCCTGCCTCTTATATTCTAAATATATCTGCTGGCTGGTGTATCGAAGTTTATTTGAGGGCTTCTTCACCATGTTCGGAATAGGATTTATAAATGACGTTGGGGTGTCGAATTCTATTGGTTCATTGGAACATCGATGCTATAGGACTTGTGTTTCATTATTTTGTCTCAACTGCAGTGAAACAAACTAATATGCTCTGCGTATTTGTTATCAGGTTATAAGTATTTCATCTTCCAATTTCTTTGTTTTCTCCCACAGCTTGGGTGGCATGCCGGGTGCTTTATATGCTTATTTAAGTGAATTAAATACTGCACAATATCGTCCTGTAGTCATTAACTATTCCGAAATGTTTGTTAGCATTACAGCGATTTATGTACCAGGTAAGCTCTCTTGCTCTATTTTATTTTCTTTTTAATTCCTTAACTATACCTTATAGCCGCTACATGGTTAGTACAATCAACGGACTGGTCAATTCATATAACCAAGGACTTTGTTTTTAAGCCCTGGCGTTTGATTATACTTTTCGGTTTATGGCCTGGCCTTATTGCCTCCTTCATACTACTATTCTATCCCGAGAGTCCAAAATTGTTATTGGCCCATGGAAAACAAATGGAAGCAGTAAAGGCTATCAATTGGATATCAAAATTTAATACAGGCAAAGACCTAAACACAATGCTTAAATGTTCTCAAATTACAGTTAAATCGGAGGAAGTGATTGATCGCCATCTATTAGAAAAAAGTACATGTTGGACCTTCTTAACAAACATTTGGAAATCTACCAAGTCAATGTTTCATAAGCCACATGGTTTAAATGTTTTATTTGCGATTTTATGTGTATGCGGTCTGATGTCCGTATCTAATGGCATGCAAATATGGTTTCCCGAAATAGTTAGTCGTTTTAATGCTGGCACACAGCAGGATAATAACTTCACTGTTTGTGAACTTATAAGCGAATCCTATAGTAGACAAGGTTTAAATGTCAACAATTTTAAAGATGGTAATGCAATAAGTAAGGTAAGTTTCAATATTCTTCTATAATAGATTGGCTAGTCTAGCTTGAAATGTAAGAAATTTGGAATCCTTAAGCTATTTTGGTTGCTTTAACCAAGTATTGTTAAGTATTACAACTGACGCTGTAGGGGATATGACGTCACAGATTTTTTTCATTACAATAATGACAATACAATCCAGCAGACAAAAAACTCGGTAATTAAATAAAATTGCCATGAAAAGCTTCTCAAAAATCTGTCTCTCGGAGTCAACTTTAAACCGTACGACAAGCAATTTCAGGAAAAGCCTTGTTTTTATTAAAAAAAAAAAAAAACTGCATTCTTACTGAGACACCCTGTACAATATGTTCTAGATTTGCTTAAACATCATAGCAACACAGACTTACAAGGCTAACATTATCATGGGAATAGCTAACCTAATAGGCTTTCTAATACAAGGAATCATTCTAAATCCGTTAGGCAGGAAAAATATTTTTTTCGCATTCTCATTGGTGGGAGCACTATGCGGCATTTTGTTGCATGTTGTAACGAATACAACCGGAGTTTTGATATTATTCTGCTTGTATATACTTTTACCGGGCTTGGCGCTGTGCATAATGTTGGGCGCAATAGGGGACTTAGTACCTACACATTTAAGGTGAGTTGAAATTGGTTTTTTTTCTTCTTTACATTTGAAAATAAAATTAAAAGAAAATTGTTTTCTTATTCAGAGGCAAAGTGATTAGTTTAGCATTTGCATTGGGTCGCTTGGGTCTCATTGTGAATACAAATTTAGTTGCTGCTATGCTGGAGGCCTATTGTGATGGCGTATTTGGCATTATGACGGGTAGTGTCATAGGTTAGTTTTGAAGGGAATGTTATCTCTTAAGCATTCAATACAAATTGAATAATTTTTTATATTCTTTTACAGTTTGTGCAGTTCTGATGTACTTTTTGCCAATTTAAAGTTGTAAAAATAGTGAAATGATGTAAGTTTACGTATCTGTTGTATTTGAATTTTTATTATCCAATAAATCTTCATCTGCAAATGGGGTCACTCAAATTATTTGGCTTAAACTAACTCATGCTTGTATAAATTTATTAGCCATTACAGGTCAAATTAAAAATTAATAGTCATGGATCGCATCAAATAGTATTTGTATAATGTCAACTTGTCCAAATTAGAAGACGGATTAGAGCTTGTAACCTCTCTGAACCTATTGAATAGAAATCAACTAAGATGGGTCTGGCAGTAAATGATTTCAAAACAAAATATATGTTGTCAACACCTAACGACATGCTGCGTTTTGTATCTCAGTTTACAGCCGATAACTCTACATTCAATGCTGTCAGTGTCTCCGCCGTTACCAACACAAAGATTAAGTTTAAAGATCAAACGTAAAAACTCTCTTGCCATTCGGTGAAATTATGATCTCAATAGGCAATTGAGTAGCAGAGATCTTTCGCGTACGAAGAAACTTATACTCTACAAGTCGCTCATCTCATCCGTGCTTTTTTTTATAACCCAGAAACGTGCACGCTATGAAGTACATTCATCATCCAGAAAGGTCTTAAGTAATATCTTTGGTCTAGTGCGAGTTGGCGATGATTTCTGCATTCGAGCTAATAATGCGCTGTATGAGCTCCTCAACAACATGGATGTTGCGCAGCGCTTTAACATCCAAATGTTGGGCTGGCTCAGTCATGTCGTTCGGATGGAAGGAGATGTTCTGGCAAATCGGGTATTTGATGCAGCAATTAGTGGATGTTAATGTGTGTTAGTGGATGTTAATGTAGTGATGAGAAAGTGTGTTAGGTTATTCAAACTCCATGTCGATTCAAACTCCATGTCAGACATCTGGATTACTTCGGCAACTGTCTCTCAGCAGATTTCTGACACAAACTCTAAGAGTAAATTAAAATGACCAGGAAAGGTTCCTCAAAGAAATCTGTTGCTCAGAGTCGATTTTAAATTGTAGATTCTGTCACTTATGGATAAAGTTAAGACACACAACATACATAAGTGGTTTCAGAAGCTAGGTCGTAATATTGACTGAAGGGTTGCAATGACCAATTATGTATGCATGTATGATTTGTGGACGTCGGCGTAGAGAACCAACAAATCGAGTAAATCCTGACATCGATTGATGTCAACAACTGGCGAAGGTTTAACAAGCGCAGTTATCTGAAAGCATGTGTTATGACAGGCTGGAATCTGATAAACACTTTGTTAATGGCCAAATAAGTAAGCAAGTAATGAAGAGTTTCCTGTTAAGCAAATAAATGTTGTACTGCGGCATGTCTTGAGTTGATACATTTGTGTTTTGGCATCTGTCGTTAAACATAATTTGGGTATAGTGATGATTATTGTTGTCGCCGTAATGTGTTGGCTTATTAGACGAAAGGCCACGGTTCAAATACCCGGTCAGACATCAAAAACGAAATATGAAAAAATATTTCTTCGGAGACTTCGTCTCAGCAGATTTCTGGAAAAAGCTCTGAGAGTAAATAAAAATTGCTATTTAAAGTTTCTAAAAAAAGTCAGTCGTTCGGAGTTTTTCTTAAACTGTAAGCCCAGCGATTTATGGATAAATTTAACACACACGACATAAGTTGTTTGACAAGTAAGGTCGTAATCCTCACTGAAGGGTTGTAGACTGATTGAAGTGTCGGTATAGAGAACAATCAAATCGAGTAAGCCCTTTCAACGATTGGTGTGACCAACTGCGACGGCATGCAAGAAACGGAGGAGCCTGGAGGTGTACTTTAGGGCAGATCGATACTTTAAAAATGGGTTGTTAATGCCCTAATTAATAACTAAGTAAGTAATCAAAAGTTTCCTGCTAAGCAGATATATTTTTCTACTCTGGCATGTCCTGAGATAATACAATTGCATTCGGCATCTGTCGTTATGAACATAATTCAAGTGCTGTAATGGCGAAGTATTGCCAATAGAATCATAATTCATTACAGTATTCCCTGGATGTAGGCACTTTCAAAAATGCTTGTAGGACAGTGCTTATAAGCGGGGAATTCTTTTCTTATATCGAAATCCTGCATCTGAGGGCTGATAGATTTCTATTTTTCTCATGACTGTCAATGGTTTCGTATTCGTTGTTGCACAGGATGATCGAACAGGTCTTTAATCATGCTCTAGTGCTCGGTGTGTTGAACAAAGTTGTAAATTTGCTGGGCTCCCTTTGTTACTTCGGGATCCGAAGTAGACTTTTAAGACATAGTCATAGAGTCCTATTGTAGCATTAAGTAGGCACAGAATCAGTGCTTTGTTTCAACTGAGACCTGCATCATGTCAGATTTGTAGAAGAAGAGCTTTATAAATTACAAAAGACGAGCTTGCGTTGCATTAGTTTGGTTATGTCTTCAGGATGGGTCAGAGCGCAGCCTTTGCCTCGAACAGAATTAAATCCCAAGGAGCATTCTATGGAATTGCATTGGACAGTTTAACTTCTTATTATTTTTTCCAATTAATGGTGAATATTGGCTTCCAATGACTCAAGAAATCCAGTAAGATTTAATTTGACGAACGAGGGACCTAGAGAGTAGGATGAATTTCAGAAAGATAGTGGTCACAAAGCAAGTGAAACGATTTTTTTTATAAACGAGAAATGCTTAACAGCATAATGCTTATATCGCAATAGTTTCAGCACATTTTAAATCAAAAATCAAGGCTCTATAAGTTTCAGTGCTACTTAGTGGCAAATTGTTACATCCGGGGTGCTTATATCCGGGGAATACTGTAAGGGAAGTTGGACATGAATGCTATTTGTATGCGTTATTTGAAGAGTTTGGAAGGCTTATAATATTTAAAATTTGAAAACCATGATGAAAAATATCTCTGCCTAAATGGGGTTTAAAACCTTGATATTTTAGGTTTGTTGCCAAAATTATACATTACGTCACATCACCCCTCCTTCCTTTCCTATCAAAATGCTGTTTATTTTTATAATTTTTATTAAATAAAAACAATATTAAATCATAAATAAATATTTCTTAAAATCCAAACTTATTTTTGCGACTTAAAATAACTGCTTTGAAGCTGTGCACTTCTGGCAATAAGTCATTCAAACTAAAACTCTTGCTAATAAAAAAAAATATTTTTGAACTGTCATAAGAGATAATTAATATTCAAATTTAATTCAGTCACGTTAATAGTTTAAAAGAAAAAAAAAACAAAAAAAAAACAAATCAAAACAAAACAAAATTAAAAACACAACAAATTATTTAAAACCAGTTTAAATAGACAATCACCTAACACAGCTGAGAAAACTTTAAACAATGGATGCCCCCCAAATTGGTATTTCCATACAAAAAGTTTTACGTTTACGGCTGCTAAGCTAAGGCAAACGTTTTATTATACTTTATGAGTCTATTTGTTGTTGTATTTTTTAGTAAATACTGCAGTGAACCGTGAAACAGTAACACTGCTGGCTAGTAAACGTCACCAACTGGCTAAGATGCAAGTAAGACAAGCTTAAAGTGGTCAAACATGATTTCAGCAGCATGTGTTAAGCAAACTGCTTTTTTTTCTAAGCGATTGAGCAAGACAGACACACACAGTCAGTGTAATACTAATAATTTAAATATTTTTTTTTAATTAAAACAAAACAACAACAACAACAACAACAACAATATTCTACATACAGAATGTATAAATATAAGTAAACATTAGTTTTAGAATTTATTGATCAAAAACAAATCATTCTTGCCCAAGTCCACATAACATTCACATCGCAATGCAATTTCCCGCTCATGAAGAACAAAAGAATTCCGATAAAAATGCAACAACAAACTCCCATGGTCGAAGAGAAGATATTGAAAAGCAAGTGGCAGACAATGGACTTCAAACACAAACACAAATCAAGGCTGCCAATATAAATAATACATGGGATTACGAAGAAATTTTAAGTATTATAGGTGGGTGTAGTAAAAAGTTTTGTCTTTTAATTTTTTTAACAAAAATTTTTCTCTTGAAGGTTTTGGTAAAACTCAAGGCGTTTTATTACTGATAAGTGGTCTCTTAACAATGAACACTATGGCTAGCCAGTTGTCGGTGGGTATTATAGCCATATCGTCTCAATGTGAATTCGGTATGTCGCAGAGCGAAAAGGGTATTATGATGGCAGCATGTGTAACAGGTAAGCAAAAGCATAATTTCGTTCAAAGATACAACCCTTCAAGAGTACGACCTAGCTTGTCAGACGATTTATATTGCCTTTGTTCATTTTATACATGAGTACTTGACTCCGAACATGAGTATAGTCGACTTCGAACGACATATTTTTGAGAAACTTTTTGGTGGTGGCAATTTTATTTACTCACAGAGATTTTGTCAGAAATCTGCTGAGAGGAAACTGCCGAAGAAATTTTGTTTCAAAATTCGTTTCATTCGAGATGTCTGACCTGGGGTTTGAACTCTGGTCTCACGTCTAATAAGCCAGTATACTGTCTACTACACCACAGTGATTAAAGTGATTTAAAGTGATTCGATATCTACGACAGATGACATATGTTTTACACCTTTATGCCTATAGGGTTAGAATACGTTAACCGGCAGTTTGCCGTTCACAGGCAAGTTCACTCGATGACTCATATGAACCACATTCTTGCAGCCTCTACAGTAATGCTAATGAGGCAGACCAATAGCTCAGCGTCCCGTTCAAATTCCTGTTAGAGAGTGAACCTTTCTCTTGTCTAACTCAAGCGTTTTCTTGGTTTTGCCTGCTGTTTTAGAATTCGACACCACCTAAGGCTTGTTGAGTATTGAATGAAAGCATACAACCTCTCTATTGTGTCTTCCTTAGACATTTCTGTTCCCTTCCCTACCAGTTCGTTTGCGTTTTCATTTCCTTCTGTGCCACTGTAGCCCGGAACCCAATAGTAGTTGGTATTGTGTCGACTTATGCGGTGTAGTGAGACAATGCAAGTCCTGAAGCCCTTTGATTTGATTAAATTATTGCTCGCGTGAGGTAAGCCCCTGGTTTCAGTAATACGTGCAGCTTGTTCAATAGCAAAAATCTCCACCGAAAATAAGTTGGTTAGGAAAATTAGCAGCTACTACGAAGAGCATAGCTTTCTTGGAGCTCGTTGTAATATCTAGATTATCTGTTTCGTTAAAGAATTGGAGCTCTTGCGTGATATCGTTCAGCCCTTCCGATAATTTACAATATTTTCCGAAAAAAATCTATTTCACACATGCCTGCAGGACAGTGCTTATAAGCGGAGAAAACTTGTATCAAAGTTTAGCAACTGAGAGTAAATAGCCACCCCACGTGTTGTTCAAGCTGATAGAATTCTTTTTGTCTCATTGAAAACACTGGCATTGTACTCGATGGACTGACGGCTGGTCGAAGGGGACTTTGATCATCTCCTACAACTCGTTGTGGCGAACAAAGTTGCAGGGTCCCCGTGTCACTTAGGGATCTCTGGGAAGAAATTATTGAAGGAAATTAATTCGCAGAAAATTTTAGAGGCAAAGTCAAGAGGCCTACTGCGGCATTAACTAGGCAGTGAAGAGTTCAATTTTTAACCACTTTGTTCTAATACATCTGCCGTATGCCTTTAATGGTGAATATTGGTTTCTGATAGCTCAAGAGTACAATTTATCAACATTACCTAACATATCCCCATAAAAAGAAATCTAGGAACGTTTAATAGCACTCACGAGAAATCTAGTGAGCAGTACTAATTTTGTAAAAGAGTCCCCACAAAGCGGGTGCATATAAACGAATTTTTTTTAAAGTAAATTTAAAACATGAATTAAAGGGTATACCTAAAAGCGTGATCGAAATAATTCCAGTACATTCTGAAGCAAAACTCAAGATTGCATAAGTTTCAGTGCAACTAAGCGGGAAATTATAATATCCGAGGTACTTTTATCTAGGGAATACTGTATTTAAATAAAATTTCTATCGATGAACTTAATATCTTCCTAATGGCATAATAAAATATTCTAATTTACATAGAAGGGAAATAGCAATTAAAACTAGACGAGTTTAATAAGGTGATGCAATACTGACAACAGCAAAATAATTTTTTTTTTTTTTACATTTTTTTGCCACTTAAAATTCCAATTAAAAAAGTTAATTAGCCAGTCTGGATATTATTTAGGTTGATTTAATCGAAGATATCATTCCAGTGCCATTTATGAATATAAATTGTTTACACGAGCATTTGAAATTATGATGCCAGTAAAGCAAACAAAACATCATCAATCATCGCAAAGATACCTTGTGACTGTAACATTTCATACTTGAAGAAGTACACGCCCATGCCAAGCTAAAGATTATCTTTTAGACTGAATTGGCATTTTTTTTTCGCTTTCGCTCTCTCCTGTACTCAGTCTTTAAATAGACCTTGTGGCAATGGCTCATGTATTCACATATTCTAACGGTTTTAAGTGTTTTAATTAGCACTGGGCCATCTATCGGTTTAAATTTGAAACATCGGGTTATTTCGAGTCTGGCAATACCTATGTCATTCTATTCTGTCACTAAATTCAGTACATTATCTCCACTGAACGTAATGAATTGAACTACGCATGAGCAACGTTTATCAGGCCAAAGAGAAACTGAACGATGTTGTCGATTTTGCCAAAAAAAAAAAAAAAAAAAAAATTCATCGTTTCGGATGAAAGTCATTTTCATCTTGGTGGATACGTTAATAAACTAAATTGCAGTATTTGGGGCTCAGAAAACCCACACGTGGTCTTACAGAAACCAAATCACCCCTTACGAGTGACCTGTTTGGTGCGGCTTGTGCAGCGGAAACATCATTGGCCCATATTTCTCTGAAAATGAGTATAACGTAACCATTACGGTTAATGGAGGCACCTATCGCATTATGATCAGAGAGTTTTTGTACCCGCTCTTCATGGTATTGCTGTAGACGATGCTTTGCTTCACTAGGATGTTGAAACTTGCCACATATTTCATGCCACAATCGATTTATTGCGTCAAACGTTTGGTGGCCGTTTAATTAGACCAAATGGTGATGTCAATTGGCCTCTAGGAAGCTGCGATTTGGCACCATTGGACTATTTTCTGTGTGTATAATGCTAGGTTTTTCACGTATTAAAATCGTTCCTATTCACACGAAAGCATTTGAAGATTCACTGTAGGTTGGATGTGATTGTGAGTCACTCACATCAAACCTTTTCTCTTGAATCTTTTAAAAGGTTCCGTCTACGATCTAAACAATACATACATACACAATTGGTCTTAACAACTCAACAGTCAGGATTACAACCTAGCCTCTCATATCACATATGTTGTATGTGCTAAGTTAATACATGAGTGGCGCGAGACCAGCAGTTTAAAGTCGACTTTAAAACAAACGATAAATTCTTGAGAAACTTTTTCGTGGCAATTTTATCTACTCTTAGAGTTTTTCTAAGAAATCTGCTAAGAGGAAGTCGCCTTAGAAATATTTTTCATGTTGCGTTTTACTGGAGATGTTTGACCTGGAGTTTGAATCGTGGCCTCACGTCTAATAAGCCAACAAGCTACCTACTAGACTGCGGCGATCTAAAGAATATAAGTGACACACATTACTATCACCAACACAAGGTTAGACAGTTTCGGAAGTAAAAGAGAGAAGATCGCTAATAAAAAAACAAGAAATAGATTTAGAAACAGAACAATACACCAGGGAATCTCATCCATAACAACTTGGACAGTGCAATTCTTGAGAAAGCTTGAAATAAAACGAGAAAATCATTTTCTTTTTTACATCTCGAAGGGTTTTTAACGATTTTTATGGTCACGGATCGTGTTTTTAAGCATTTTCTTCTTCTAGGTATTGTTATATCCTCTTACATTTGGGGCTGTTTAAGTGATGTTTTGGGTAGAAGAACTGTATTGTTGTGGACAACATATGTGAACCTATTCCTGCAACTGGTTAGCATGTTCGTTACGAACATATGGTTCTTTAATTTCATCAATTTTATTATGGGCATCAGGTAAATGTATAAAATGGATTACTTTTCTCACCTAAATTTTATGAATTTGGAATATTTTAGCATGGGCGGCATATCGGGTGCATTGTATGCCTATTTGGGTGAATTTAATACTGCCAAATATCGTCCCATAGTTATAAATTACTCGGCCATGTCGGTTAGCATAACAGCCATTTATATACCAGGTAATAAAAATTTTATTTCTCTCTCTCTCACTCTCTCTCTCTCTCTCTCTCACTCTCTCTCACTCTCTTTTATTTCCATTTTAAATTAAATTTCTTTGACAGCAATTTCATGGCTATTGCTTTCAACGGACTGGGCATTCCATATAACCGATGGCTTTGTTTTTAAACCCTGGCGTTTGATTATATTCTTCTGTTTACTGCCAGGCCTTATTGGCTGTCTGATATTATTGTCTTATCCGGAAAGTCCAAAATTATTATTGGCCCTTGGCAAGCAAACAGAAGCGGTAAAGGCTGTCGATTTTATAGCAAAATTCAATAGAGGCGTTAGCCTAGAGACATTGCTTAAATGTTCGCATATTACAATTACATCGGGAGAATTGGCGGATGCCAGTCAATTGGAAATTGGCAAGGGATGCGCTGTGTTAGCAACAATTTGGAAAACTACAGCGCCTATGTTCCACAAGCCACATGGTGTGAATGTTATCTTAGCGGTTTTATCCTTATTTGGCTTGATGTTTGCCTCGAACGGCATGCAAATATGGTTTCCCGAAATAGTTAATCGTTCTATTGCTGGCTCAAGGCCGGGTATTAGTTCTACGGTGTGTGAACTTATAGATGAGTCCTATAGAAAGGAACGTTTAAATGCCACAATTCAGGAAAATCATGATGAAATGAATAACGTAAGTAACAGAACTAAAATTTTATCCGCCTTCTTTAAAAAAACCCGCCCCCCCCTACCTCTTTCAGATCTGTGATGATAGCATATCCTCAAAAACCTACATTGACAACATTATCCTGGGTGTAGCCTTTCTAATAGGCTTTGCCATTCAAGGTGCAATTTTGAACTCGTTGGGCAGAAAAAATGTTTTATTGGCCTGCTTAGCTGTGAGTGCATTATGTGGCTTGCTTTTATATGTTGTCACCAGTACAACCGGAGTTTTGGCATTATTCTGTTTGTACATACTCTTGCCAGGCTTGGCGGTTTCAATTATGTTTGGCGCCTCAGTTGATTTAGTGCCTACGCATTTAAGGTGAATTAAAATTCCCTTTGGGGGGGAACATTTTTCAAGAACTTCTTTAATTTCAGAGGCAAAGTGGTTAGCTTAGCATTTACATTGGGTCGTTTGGGTGTCATTGTTAATTCCAATTTAGTTGCAGCCATGCTAGAGCCTTATTGTGATGGCGTATTTGGCATTATAACGGGTGCAATTATTGGTAAGTTTGAAAGTACGATCGTAATGTTGTTGTTAAACTTAATTTTTTTTTTGTACTTTTTCAGTTTGTGCGGGTTTGGTGTACTTTTTGCCAATTTAATGCCCTATAAACTTCAGTACAAAGTGTTTGTTTTTGCGAATATTTATTGAAAATTAATTAAAGCCAATAAGATAATATAGTAACACACACGGTTTTTTAATGTGAAATTGTTTTCGAACATTTTAGTATTAGTTTGGGCAGCTTGCGACGTTAGCAAAAAGTCTAGCACACTATCGACCAGAATACCACAGCACTCACTTGAAGGATCTATTAACATCCACCTCCACGGTTCTGGGTGAATTCTATCCGAAATATTGTAGCCTATTCGTATGCGACTTAAGAACACTATTCATGAAAAAGTTTAAGGGGGTCGAATCACACGATCTCTGTTTAATAAAAATTTTATCAAATCACATCGAAAACCAACATATCATGTGCCTCAAAGTCTCACAAGGTCTAGATGCAATACAGTCCTAACAATTTCCATGCCGGTTTCTCATGTGCCAAAACTCAAGTACAGAAATCAATCAAAGAACGAACGGTTGCTACATTCTCTATCATCGTATACCAAAAGCCATTCAAAAGGCCCTCTAGCAGCAGCTGAACCGCTTTTAAAATAATAAATTTGTTAGCATAAGTAGCCATACGGTCTCCATTGATGGTTAGTCCAAATTAGACTCATCCGCCGACCTACCTCCTCAAGTTTTGGCTTAAGCAACAGGAAAATCCTATTGGAAAGGCGAGGCTAGGCTTGTCTTATCACATTCTAAACCGGTTTGCCATGTGCTCAAACACAAGTACAAAAATCAATCAGAAAACGATTTATAAAGCATAACCCTCGGTGGCTACATTCTCTATCATCGTATACCCAATACACCAAAAGCCATTCAAAAGGCCCTCCAGCAGCAGCTGAACCGCTTTTAAAATAATAAATTTGTTAGCATAAGTGGCCTCACTGTCCCCATAGACTCATCCGCTAACCTACCTCCTCAAGTTTTAGCTTAAGCAACAGTAAAATCCTATTGAAAAACTGTTGAGGAAGGCAAGGCTAAGCTTATTTTGCAAGAAACTATTTAATGGCAGCTGTAAAGTCTCATACAATAGATTCAGAAATTTTAACCAAGAAAGCAAAAATAAAGATATGGGGAACGTAGAGCCGTTATTTTGAAAACAAAGCCTACAATGCTTGTAGATAACAGTGATGACCAGGGCACCATTGCTCTCAAAGCATTATAAAACCGGTAGACAAAAATCAACACTAAATAGTGACCATTTCGGGATGCCTTAGACACTATTAGACACTCATGTGGTGTGGTAACGTCCCAAAGCCGACAATTTTGTTTGATCACGTGAGTATTCATTCAGAAATGGGCCTCATGGCTAAACACGATTAGGGTCAGTTGCTAATTTTCTTAGATTCCATTCAACAAACACTCTTCGTTGCCTATGGTTGTTTCTAGGCTAGCCGTTATTTTATATGGATGTAGGTACAAGTCGCTGTTGGTTAGAAGAGAGGCCATCCAAAAAAAAAAAAAAAAAAAAAAAAAAAAAAAAAAAATCCGTGACATCCTCTCAGCAGATTTCGGGCAAAAAGTTTGACTGACTGAAATTGAACTGCCGTGAAAAAGTTTCTCAAAAATTGTTCGTTTAGAGTTGGCTTTAAACTGTAGGTGCCCCTCCACTCATGTATAAAATTAACACACACAACATACGTGATGTGAGATCTTAGGTCTCGTAATCCTGACCGAAGGATTGTAATTGCCAATTAGGTATGTAAGTAAGTAATCTATTGGAAAACAATCAAACATGACTAAACCTATAACGAATATTAAAAGAGAACCACAACAGATTACTAGCATGAGAATTTTTCTTTTTTTTTTTTGTAAGTTAAACTCTTAAAAAGCTCAAACAGGGCAAGCATAAAGCCTTCTAAATTGTTTTAGTAAAACTCTGTGATATGATACCCTCGAAGGCTATGAGTATTATTAATAAATATCAATCAAACGTATTGTTACGAAAATGGAAATGAATGTGTAACATCGTTTAACATTAAAATGTTAAACAAAAGCTACAAAAACAAACCAACGGATTTGTTTACTTCGTTAACGAAAATAAAACAACAACATCAGTATAACGAAAAAAAAGGAATAAACAAGTAAACAACAAACAACAACAACCCTGAAGGGACGAACGTAAACAAGATACAAAAACAACAAAGAAGAAAACATGTATGAATGTAAACAACATGTTGTAAACATGTTGTAAACGAGATTTCTATGAATGTAAACAACATGTTGCAAACATGTTGTAAACATTTTGTAGACGTGTTGTAAACATGTTGTAAACATGTTGTAAACATGTTGTTTACATTCATAGAAATCTCGTGAAGGCGAAGACTAGAACTTTCGCCTACGAGAACATTCATCAGACTGTTTACGTCGCGATTTAAAATGCAAGGCAAAGCATGCAAAATCGGAGTAGAAGTTCAGTCACTCTTAAGTGAAGACGCGTTGCGTGTGAAGTAAACCAATCGTGGTTTGAAGATCTCCATTACAAAGATCTACAGAACAATTGTGTCGTAATTGTTATTGTTTATCGCAAAGGGCATAAGCAAGGGAATAACATAATAAATCTATTATTGTTGTTAGAATCAGTTGTGAACAGTGGCACACAAAATTGTGCGATAAATAAAGAACTTAATTAAAATGAAAACACAAATTTATTTTTATTTTTATTTTTGCAATCTACGAGCTCATATTTCATACGTTTTTAAAAGGTCAAAACGTAACAATATCAATCATACGTATTGGAGGACGAATAAGCTGAATTAGCATGAAACAAATCTTATATTAATTTTTAAAATTTTTTTTTAAACAAATTTACAACCCAACCCAAGTAAACAAGATACTCATAGTATAGGAATATGAGTTAAATCCCCCTTTTGTAAGTTCATAAATCATATTGACAGTTGCTTATCAAGGCAAATAATATAACAAAGCACACACACATGTTTTTAATATCCACTTCCAATTTAAATAAATTCAGAAATTTAAAAAAAAGAGAAAAAAATGAAAGGACAGAAGCAGTATTTCTGCTTTTTATCGAATTTAACACAAAATTTTTTCCTCCACACACACATACATACATACACACAAATTGTTATTTATGAACGTTATTACGGAAACATTTGTTTTGAAATAAAAACAATACGAAATAAAATATAAAATGAAATACAAAATGAAATGAAATGAACAAAACAAAATAAATATTACAGAAATATATACGAACAATATGTTTGAATAACAATTTGATTTTCCTTTGGTAAATGCAAAGAGTGCAGGCGAGGAAACTGGCGGGGTAAAAAACAAGGAGAGAACAGAAGTTCAACAATTTCTACAGCCAGAGGGTAATAATGAAACAAACAGGATTGTTTTGTATGTTTTTAAACTTTAGCATACCAATGCTTATGAATCCTGGGTGTACATATGTACATTAGTGTATGTAGGTATGTGTTACTGACATGTTTATGTATAGATTTGTATACATATTTATTATGTTTTCTTTGTTACAATAAATATCTACATACACTTGACTTTATCAAAATGTTTTAATTTTTTTTTCTTTTTTTTTGTTGTTTTTGCATTTATTTTCCTCTTCTGCTCAGTTACAAATGTCTTTTTGTTTTTAAGAAAAAAATTCCATTCATTTCAATATGTATGTATGTGTGAACTTTAAAAAAAGTTTTTCATATTTATGACACCCTATACGAGCATGGCTGGGTTATTACCAAATGCTAGATTGTCATAACTTTTCAATGTGGGGGTGGGTTAAATGCTAACTTTTCTTATAGAAAAGAAAAAAGATTTCATCATAAGAATTATGAATAAAATTCTCAATAATTGAAGAACAACTAAGGGGATACCCTACACTAAATACCATTACATATACCATAAGCTTGTGTCAATAATGTATATGATATAAGCCATCTATCGGCTTAAATTTGAACCATTGGGTTATTTCGTATCTAGCAATACTTATGCCATTTTATTTTGTCACAAAATTCAATATATCTGGCTCCACTGAACGTAATGAACATTAGGATTTACTGGGCCAACAAGGAACTGCACGATGTCTCGATTTTGCCAAAGCAAAGTCATCTTTTCGGCTGAAGCTTATTTCCATCATAGAGGGTATGTTAGTAAACAAAATGGTCACATATGGGGCTCAGAAAATCTATACGTAGGCTGACAAAAGCTAATGCACCCATTACGGAGGCTGGAGGCATCATTGCTCCATGTATCTTTGAATAAGAAGGCGGTGCAACTATTACGGTTAATGGAAATACCTAACGCAACATGAAAACCGTGTATCCGCTCTTTGTGGTATTGATATTTGGTTTCAACAGAATGATGCAACTTGCCATACATCTCATATCACAATCGATTTATTACGTCAAACGTTTGATGTCCGTTTAGTCAGCCAAAATGGTGATGTTAACTGGCCGCCAAGAGGCTGTGATTTGACACCGTTATACTACTTTCTGTTGTGCGCTGTAAATGAAGAGTATTATGCCGACAAACCGGAGACAATTGAGCATTTCAAGACCAATATTTGTGATGCCATTGTCGAGATACGACCCCATACGCTCGAAAAAGTGGATGAAAATTGGTGCGATCAAATGAGGTACGTAGAGGCCAGCAGCGGCAGACATATGAATGAAATAATATGCCATTTCTAAACGGAACGATAGTACTTCACAGGAAAAAAAAATACCAAATTTCAAACAGTTCTTGCTTTATTTAATTTTTAAATCTAAATTTTTAAATGGCTCACCCTATATTATTGATAATTTTGAACCGATAATGTACAAAAACATACATATCAGTTAGGCTTACGACCTCGCTGTTCACACCACTTATGTTCTAACATACATAACATAATTGGCCATTACAATCTTTCAGTCAGGATTACGGCCTAGCTTCTCACACCAATTATGTTGTATGTGTTAATTTTATACACGAGTGGTGGGACCTAAAGTTTAAAGTCGACTCCGAACGACAGATTTTTGAGAAACTTCTCATGGCAATTTTTAATTTACTCTCAGAGTTTTTGCCAGAAGTCTGCTGAGAGGAAGACAATCCTTTAGCCAGGATTAAAACCACCCAAGTTATATATTAATTTGTATACATTAAAGATCTACGGTGTATACACAAAAGTTTAAACCCAAAACTGAGCAACAATTTACAGAAACTTTTGCCAGAAAGCTGCTAAGCTGAAGTCGTCGTAGAAACATTTTTTCAAGTTTTGTTTTGTTCGAGTTGTCTGAGCTAGGGATTGAAAACCACGATGTCGCTGCTAATAAGCCAAGATACTAACTGCTAGGCTACGGCAGCGGGACCTACAGTTTAAAGTCAATTTCGAGGTATGGATTTTTGAGAAAAATTTTCATGGCAATTTTATTGACTCTTAAAACTTTTTGTAAGAAATCTGCTGTGAGGTTGAGGTTTTTTCATATTTCCGTTTTGTTGGAGATGTCTGACCTGGGATACTTACTAGACTACAGCGACTACAAAAACATCGTGAATATATAATATTGTGCTCCTTGCTTCCTTTATTGCCAAACACTTAGCACTTTCAAAGGGACAGTAACACTTTACAAGTCTCACTTCCACAATACTCTCATGGTTCCAAAACTATTTATCAAC
Source organism: Sarcophaga bullata (assembly GCA_005959815.1). NCBI lineage: Eukaryota > Metazoa > Arthropoda > Insecta > Diptera > Sarcophagidae > Sarcophaga > Sarcophaga bullata. The sequence goes on from QOCX01000569.1 coordinate 75,465, forward strand.
CAATTAAAGAAAATAATCTTTAATGGTCTTAAACTCAAGCCTAGTAATCAATTAGGTTTTCTTTTCAACACCATCCCTACACTTATAGTAGAGTATTTGCTTGTGTGCTTACTTTTAAAAGCTGCTCTTTTAATATTTATTTTCAAGCAAATATTTCTTAATATTTTTATCACTATTTCTTCGTCTTCTTCTTCCTCCTTCTTTTTTTTGCACTTTTTCTTCAAGTTTTCTTTTATATTTTTTTAAACTTATAATGCTTGTGGGAATTTGATTTATAAGAAAATGTTAAATATACTCATACATCTCATACGCAACATGTATGGTGTGTACATATGACGTACGTATTGCAGAAACGTACCAATCTTATGCAAAGTTCGAGTACTTGTGCACATATGTACGTATGCATAGTTTGTTGTTACTGTTGTTTATGTCTTCATTTTATTTAATTTTTTTAAGATTTTTTTTTTTATTCATAAAAAGAAATATGACATACGAATTCAATACGTATCCTGGTGTCAAAATGTGAATGGAAATTTACAATACCAGGTGATCACTAAAACACACACCAGTATTGTACAATATTGTATAGAATTTTGAGAAACTATTATCATTTAAAATTTATTTTTAACAATTGAAACCAAAAAATAATACTGAATATAATATATAAATACGATGGGTACACTAAAATTAATTATGCTGAAACAAATAAAAAGTAAAACAAATTAGTTTAAATTACAATAACAATACTACATAGCAACACAATACTAGTCTCGAAGTTACCTAATCGCAAATTAACGAAGTAGTAACAAAGGGAATCTTTAAAATCTTTCTTTTTATCGTAAATAAATATTTTAGAAATAGAAAAAAATCGCCAAGAGCTAAATCTGTTGAATAATGAACATAATGAAATAAAAATTTGTTCGTAGCTGTTTTATTTACTTTTAGAGTTTTTGCCCGAAAATCTTCTAAGAGACAAGTCGCGTAAGAAATATTTTGTTTTTGTATTTCGTGTTATTAGAGATGTCTGAGATCTGGGGTTTGAACCAAGGCCTCATGTCTAATAAGCCAATATAGTACCCCTACTAGACTACAGATTAGTTTTGGTTAAATTGGCAGTATGGCTCACTTAGATCTTATGAGGACACAGTGTAATAGCGATTATATTTACTTTATTATGGCGGATGGCAATTTTCAGGCCCTTTTTTTGTAGTGAAACCAACATTAAGGATATGATCTCCATTCGTGCAGTCCAGCGTGTTGTAGTAGCGGTGTATCGTGAATTACAGAAGATTATAAAGAGCTAGAAGTGTGTTGTCGTTTGTTTGTTGTCGTAGTGACTGATGTAACAAAATTTATCAGATCTGTTGGTAATGGCCACCCAATTAGCAATACACTGCTTAAATGGAGTATAATTGAGACATTTTTGAAGCCAAATATTAAAATAAAACCAAGGCTTGAAGACTTGAGGGCTACTGTGTGCAATTCGAAGGAAATTGTTCATTAAGGCACTGTACTGGTCAAATAAAAATTAAAATAAAACCAAGGCTTGAAGCCTTGTGGGCTGCCGTGTGCAATTAGAAGGAAATTGTCCATTAAAGAGCTGTACTGGTCAAATAACAAACTTTGATCTCTACTGTCCACCATTGGCAAGTTTGAAGCAAGAAATATAATTGAAAAGCTTAGGATTCATTAACGGAAAACGAAGATCCCATCTTACCCATACATCCTAACCGCTAAGGCGTATTTTGCGGAACTGATGAACCCCTTAAGGGTAGGTGCACCATAATGAATATAAGATTTGTGATAAAGACTTCGTCAGATCGAGATCCCAATATTTTAGATAAGGTCCTGCACCAGACATTATTCGTCGTAAAGAAGAAAGAAAATAAAGAAGTTTGTATAGGCTACAGAAAGTCGTCGTAGTCAAGTAGGTAGAGCGTTGGCTTATTAAATGTCAAACCCAAAGATTTCTTCGGCCACTTCCTCTCAGTAGATTACTAGCAAAAATTCTAAGAGTAAATAAAAAATTTGCCATCAAATTTGTCATAAAAAATCTGTCGTTTGGCGTTAACTTTAAACTGTAGGTCGCACCACTTATGGCCAAAATTAACGCCCATAACATAAGTGGTGTAGGGAACGAGGTCGTAATCCTGTCTGAAGTATTGTCATGACCAATTATGTATGTATAGGATACAGACTTCATGTAAGCACTTCCAAGGTCATATAGTGAGAGAACAACAAGTCGACTTGGCGACTTAAGCGTATGCCGATAGCGTAAGCCTTTAAACATTTCTATGTTACTTAACCAATTAAGTAAGTGGCCATTAACAACTGGATTAAAGGATTTCGGCCTGCCTTAATACATCCTACCAGGCGCTTCTGCTCCTCGCGCGCTTTTGACAGTTGGTCACACCATTCGATCACAAAGCTTCCTCGATTTGGTCCTTCCAACACAAACATGGTCGTTCTCATCGCCTAATTCCGAAAAATCCCGCATCAAATATCCTTCTCGCTGGAGAATCCTACTCCTTTCGAACGTTACGGCCGAACCACGATAGCGGCTGAATGTTAATACGCTGCACAACGTCCATGTCATTGAGAAGCTCATACAGCTCACTGTTGAATGGGATGCAGGATAACTCGCACTAGACCGAAGAGATCTTTTCTCTCGAATTCTCTCAAACCTGCTGCATCAGTGGTTAATAGTGTCCATGCCTCTGCGCTTAAAAAACCACAGGGAGAATGAATGTCTAGGAGAGTATTGGTTTTGTCATACACGAGAGAGGTCTCTGCTTAACCTTTCCTATCTACCTACTTGAATTCACAATGCATTCCTTCCAAGCATTTTTATAAACGACATATTTGCCCACCAAAAATAAATCCTCCTCATCCAATGACACAAGTGTGCAGAGTGTGGAGAGTAGTAAGGCTATAAATAAAATTCTCACGACCAGCTACAATGTTTAATAAGGATTGTGAAACACTTTAAGTCTACCAGGTTATGTTATGAGAAAAATAAATTTTTTTTTGTTGTATTAAATATCCTTCTGTTAAAAATCAACACACACACACACACATACACACACTCTTGCTTCTTTATGAGTATATTATGATGATAGCATTTAATAGTATTATGCGTGAAAGAGACGAATGAATACGAATATTAAAAAAAAAGAGAGAAGGCTATAGAAAGAGAAAAAGAGTGAAAAAAACTACTACTGCACTTACCTTTGGATGGTATTTCTGGTGAAGCCGTAACGGTTAAAAGGAAAATTATACAACAACTGACGACATGCACGACTTCCATATTGCGGTTGTTATTTTGTGGTAATAATGATGGCTGTAAATGCTATTGTTGTTGTTGTTGTTGTTGTTGTTATTATTGTTGCTTGTGCTATTGCTGTTATTATAGCCAATGTTGGTTGTATGTATGTATGCAGTTGTTGATGTTTCCAATTTTAGCTGTTGCTGATTGTTGTTTACTGTTGTTTGCTTGTTGGTGGTCTTGGTATTGCCACTACTGCTACTGTTACTGTTACTGGCTGTTGTTGTTGTTGTTGTTGCTACTGCTGCTTAATATGGCAAGACTTCCGCAATGCAAATTATAACGCGCACGTTATTGGATTTTAAATGAACATAAAATAAAGCCACTACTTACATACATATTTAACACATTAATATTATGCACATACATACATACAAACATACGTATGTATGTATACATATATGTATATGTATTGTATGGTTATTATTATTTAAAGTTTATATTATAGACGAAGTATAATTTAAAAATTACCACACTTACTGGCATATTTTCAATTTGCAAACGAACGTAATGCAATCAAAATCAGTATGAAAAATATTTTTCTTTCTTTTGTTCTTTGCTTTATTTTTTTTTTTTTTTCTTAAGTAACTCGCGTTTTTTTTTTCTCTCTTTTTTCTTTTGTTTTCAACGGAAGTGAAAGAAAATTTTTTTGTTGCTTTCCTTTTCAAATTTTTTCGAATTTTTTTCTCTTGTTTGACGTTTTTTTCTTACACCTTGATTTTCAAAGGCATCAAATTAGTGCCTGTACCTGTTTCTTTTATTCTCTGTGCTTTCATTTTTTTCCTTCATCTCTAATGCCGTTTAAAAAATAAAAAAGCAAAATTAGGGGAAAAAACTTGACATCCTGTTCATGATTTTTCTTTCACATATTCAAACATGCATGAAATATGTCTTCAGCACGGAGACATGTTGTGGTTCTTTTAACTTCGTTTGGTTATGTAATTTTTCCTTTTTTTCGTTTCACAATATTTTCAGCTTTATTAGGCGTTTTTTTTTTTTTTTTTTTTTTTTTTTTTTTTTTTTTTTTGATTTATTTCGTTAACAATTTTCATTTTTTTTTATTCTTCCTTGTTTCTTTTGTTTCCAAATCACCTTAATTTGTTGCTAAAAGGCATAAAATTATTTGTTTTTATATCTGATTTGTTTATGACTTTCACAACTTGGCATGGCTGTCGTTTGCAGCAGCCAGCCATTATTTGTTGGGTTCATGTGTGTGTATTTTTGTTGTTGTGAATATTTTTGAAAAATTACCATGAGTTTGTCTTCCCGTTTTATTGAACTTAAAATATCACTTTTTATCGACCTAAGTGCTGACACATACATACCACCTCACACCACTTATGTGTGGTGTGTGAAATTTTGAAATGAGTGGCGCACCCTACACTTTAAAGTCGACTCCTAACGACAGATTTTTTTTTAGAAAATTTTTCATGGCAATATTTTTTTTCTCTTCTCGAGCTTTTGCCAGAAATCTGCTGTGAAGCCGGTTGAAAACCTGAGGAATTCATAGTGTTACGAAAATGGAAATGGTGTAACATCGTTTAACATTAAAATGTTAAACAAAAGCTACAACAACAAAACAACGGACTTGTTTACTTCATTAACGAAAATAAAACAACAACATCAGTATAACAAGAAAAAGGAATAAACAAGTAAACAACAAACAACAACAACTCTGAAGGGACGAACTTAAACAGGATACAAAAAACAACAAAGAAGAAAACATGAATGAATGTAAACATGTTGTTTACATTCATAGAATTCTCGTGAAGGCGAAGACTAGAACCTTCGCCAACGAGAACATTCATCATACTTTTTACGTCGCTTTATAAAAGGCAAGGCAAAGCATGCAAAGTCGGAGTAGAAGTGCCGTCAGTCTTAAGTGACGACGCGTTGCGTGTGAAGTAAACCAATCGTGGTTTGAAGATCTCCATTACAAAGATCTACAGAACAATTGTGTCGTAATTGTTATTGTTTACCGCAAAGGGCATAAACAAAGGAATAACAAATAAAGCAATTGTTGTTGTTAGAATCAGTTATGAACAGTGGCATACAAAAGTTGTGTGATTAATAAAGAATTTCATTAAAATTAAAACACAAATTTAATTTTATTTTTATTTGCAATCTACGAGCACATATTTCAAACGTTTTTAAAAAATCAAAACGTAACAATAGCTTGTGGAAGTTTTTACTAAGGACTTAAGTTTATGTTTAGATTAGTGCACGTGTACTTTGCATTGAGGAAAGTACTGTACTCAGAGGTCAAGTTGACCCATTGTACAACGTCTTAAAAAAGAGGGGATATTAGAGGAGATACGGGAAAGGAAAGAAAGTAGGAAAGGGAGAATAAAGAAGTGGAGGAATTACACTGACCACAAGCACACAAGAGAGCTCAAATACACCATTGAAGCCCTAGCACTTCTTAGCAAGCTCAAACTAATAATGAATCTATGGAGTGTGTTAATATCGACACTCGACAAAGAATTCAAACCCTCGAATAAACTCCTGCCCAGGGTCCTCAACCTCAACCTACTACGGGCTGGACTCTTCCTCGTCGCAACATACTCTGCAGTAGTCCAGCTGAGATCAGTTCTCGATCCTTATCAGTGATCTAATCTCGCAGTGCCCTGTAATGAAGCCAATAACTAACCTCAAACTGGCCTTATCTAAGCCCAGCAGAAATCACTGTGTTAGAACTGTCTATAGCAGCCCATAGACTATCATCCCTATCAGTTATGAGTATAGTCAAAACAGCTAGGAACATTGCCTCATGCACAATATAGTAGGTGGCTTTTTCTAAAGTTCCGTACCTCGCCTCAGGAGAGACGACGTTTAGGACTTTGAAATGTCCTATCGAGCCCGTTTTCCTTAGACGCATGGCACTTCGCGCTGCGCCCGGCTTGACATACAAATCAAGCGAAGTCAGATAGAGCATAGTATCTAGAACAGCCTTTTTTAAGAACTTAATCTGATGACATCTTTCTGTCATCCTGACTAATGCAGTGCATTGACGAACTGTAATGAGTACAACTCATTACAGTAATAAGGGATTCTTATCATAGGGTTATCCGCGATAATTGGGCACCTCTTCCCTTTGTTAGACTTTCCGAAAGCCAGTGAATAAATCCTGCACAGCTGATAAATCCTGGGTTGAGAAGGAATTTTCTTTTTTTTGCTGGACTTACGATACAAAGCGTACTAATTCACTACATAAGCCGGAAATTAAGAAATTCTCTGTTGCTCGAGGTATTTTTACGTATCATTGCCTATTGGATAGGGCAAAATTGTAGATCAATTGATTAGGAAGATAGCTGATAGCATGTCCACTGTATTTGAAAATGTCTGTGTTGGATCAATCTAAACTTCTGGCATTCTACTCACCCTTATTCGATAGTCTCTCGGAGATATCTGAACTTTTTATTAGAACGATTCATTATAGCCTAGTTTTCAGCTTGATTCTAAGAGACATGTGCTGCAAATGGGAATACCTGTTAATCAGGAGTTATCAGTTCCACACTTTTATCCAACTTCATCGTTAAAATTTCTAGGATGGCAAGTTTAGTTTAGGTTAAGAGGCGAATTCTCCTAGAAGGATATGATCTTACTAAGTCCCATTGTGATGCAAAAGACCTTTTTTGATTGGGATCTTCAATCGTTTACTTTGTTTCCTTCAAATGGTGACTGACAACTGTTTTAATTACAATAAGAATGAATTAAAATGTCACTCAAAAATCATTTGATTAAGGCATGAACACACATTAAAACATTTTCATATTTGACACTGTCAAAGACAACAACAATAAAATGTCAACAGAGATAACAAACAATTTTATGTTAAGAAGAAAAAGAAAGAAAAAATTTAATTCCTTGAACTTTTCTTATGGCTTAATTTAGATTTTGACAACGCACTTAGCTTGTCTATAAAAATAATGAAAAGTAAGTCATCAAACAAAATAAGGAAAAGAATTTAAATGGCAACTCAATCATTATTAAAATCAAGCTGAGCTGCCATTACAACTGACACAGTTTCTTTAGGCCAAAAAGAAAAACCGAAAACGAAACGACTGTCCTCTATAATGTGTGCTGTAAAGTATTTGTAAGTAAGTAATTATTTGTGAAGCTATGTACAGTGAGCGTCAAAATAAACTGTACATTAAATATAAAATTCTAATAATCACCAAACTCAACTTTTACCAGTTAAGGAGAGTGCCCGAAAAAATTAGAAATTTTTTCAAAATTTTTTTTCAAAAAAATTTTTTTTTTTTTGGTTTTTGATTTCAATTTTAAAAACTGCCAATGTTTTATTTTTAAAATAAAAATAACGGCAATTTATTAAAAATTTTTTTTTTTAATGTAGAGTTTCTTTTTTCGCTCACTGTATGTGTTTTCTAAACAATTTTGTTTAAAAACAATTAATTTTTATTTCCTTCTTTTTTTTCTACACGAGAAATAACAATTTAAGCCTTTTTAAGTCAAATTAACATCAAACTCGTATTTTTTTTTGTTTCTTTTCCTTTTTGGCTTTTGTGCCGCATGAAAAGAAAACCCAAAGATTGAGGTAATGGCTGATTGAATTTTTCCTTCAATTTTTTTTTTTTTTTTTTTTCCTTCCTCTTTGTTAAGGAAAGTGAAAAATAATACCACAGTTAAGTGAAATTAAATTGTTTGTATGTATGTATGTATGTTTTATCATGTTTATAAAACACTTTAACACTCTTCATCTATAATACACAGTGTTACCAAACATACAATTTGTGTTAAAAGCCCCATAATCATGATGTAAACGTTGGAAAAAAGAAGAAGAAGAAGCCAGCCAAGCAAGTTTAGGGAAAATGGTGAATGACTCGCAGTAACGTTAGGAAAAACAAAATCACTGCTTAGAAGTTAATCGATGTTGATAGAGAGAAAATTGGTAGCTTTTAACTTTACACACACACACACACACTCACACAGTTCAGTTAAAGCACAGTGTCAGTCAGTCAATAGCTTAACACGGTAAAACACATTAACCTGCCTGTATACAGACATACATACATACATACATACATACATACATACATACATACATACATACATACGTACATATATTTTCTATAATATAGGCACACCAGAGCCACTCAATATACCATGGCAAAGCCACACAAATAGCATGTTTTACAAGGCATTTTGGGTAATTGAAAGGCAGTTAAACATAATTCGGAGGTGCTTGTATAGGCTCAGAAATGCTTTAATATATTTACAAGCATTTATGATTCAATTAGAAAGCTTTAAAGAGAACATAATTGCGTATTTAAAAAGATTTTCAATATGATTTTGATATTGTTTGTGATTTTAAGCTGATGTGAGTTAATGGTCACCGTAGTCTAGTATGTAGTATGTTAGCTTACTAGACATAAGGCCTCAATTCAAACCCTAGGTCAGACAACTTCAACAAAACGAAATATGAAAGAATGTATCTTCTGTGAATTCGTCTCAATAGATTTCTAGCAAAAGCTCTAAGAATAAATAAAAATTGCCATGAAAAGTTTCTCAAGACAAAAAAATTTTTTTTTTTGGTGTTCGGATAGGTGCCGCCACTCATGTAAAAAATTAATACTCACAGCATAAGTGGTGCAAAAAGCTAGTGCGCAATTCTGACTGAAGGTTTATAATGACCAATTATGTTTTTATGTATGTATGCTACTGAGTTCAGGAACCCACATGAGATTACCACAAAATGCCACAAGATTAGACCAAGGCTGTCTTAGCAAACGCCAATCAGTTTAGACCTGAAGAATTCCGATTGCTTCTTAGGTGATGGAAAAGATTGAAATTCTAATTGGAAACCTACTACTCACAATCTCTTCCTTAGCTAAATAAATCGCCAATGCTTCAACCTTTCATATTCTCAAATTTAGACTCCTCTTTTGAAACCTCCTTAGAATCACCACAGATGATTATGTATGAGAGTTTCAGTCTTCTTTTTTTTGAAATTCTAGTTCATATTCAGAAGTGGTAAGAGCAGATAGGATAGAAGAGATAGGATAGAGGAAAACCTCGAGTGATATAACATGTTAAGATTTAACATTCCATATTTGCCTCAATTTAAATTTGAAGACATTAAAAGTGAGTCGTACTCGAACGTATGAGGAATATTAATTCAATTGCAATGCTCATACGCACATAAGCAGTACAAGGCGAATGTAAAATTAAAAAAAAATTCTAAAATATTTGTAGAATCCTCTTTGGCAAAAAGAAATTTTTTTGCCGCACATTAGCTTCAGTTTAAGGAGAGCCAACACACCCCAATAGTATGTAGAGAGCTTGTAGGAAACTCTTGCTAGAACAAACGGAAATTACTACATTGTTTGTATACCATGATGATCAGACCTGTTGAAACATATGTGGCGTATAAGAATAGGTAGGATGAGCTTGAAAATAGCTTTGCACACCACCACTTATGTTGGGTGTGTTAATTTTATACATAATTTGCGGATTCTAAACTTTAATATCGACTTCGAAAGACGGATTATTGAGAAACTTTTTCATGGCAATTTTATTTACTCTTAGAGTTTTTGCCAGAAATCCGATGAGAGGCAGTCGCCATAGAAACACTTTTCATATTTTCATTTTGTTGAGCTTTCAACTGTGGTGTCATATCTAAGAAGCCAGCATACTGCCTACTACTTTTCGAGGACAATATATCTACAAGTTGCGAGACCTATAGATTTCCGACACTTTCCGACACTTTTATTCTACTCCCAGAATACTTCTACTTGCTAGAAGACTGCTGAAAAGAAGTCGCTAAAAGAAATTTCATTATAATCCACGATTAGCTTGAACCAAGGGCTCTAGTCTAATAAGCCAACACATTATCTAGACTGTGGTAACTTCAAGTTGGAAATAACTACAAACCATATGCATTTTAATACTATCGGGTTTCTCATAAGGTGCTTGCTATCTTTAAATTTAAATGAAACAAACATTTTCTGTTGTTTTGAAATACTTACTGCTGCGTGTACTGTGCGTAACATAGCATCGTTCAAATGTCTGTCAATAGTTTTAGGGGTAAAATGCCTCGGAAATATGTAATTTTCCATGAGTGTGGCACATAAATGTCATGGATTATATTAGCTTTGAGTAACACTGTGCCACACTTTGTATCTTATTCGCATACACCAATGACTTAAGACCATCAAGAAAACAAGAAAACGTGTGACGGATTTAAATTATATGAACTCGGTGACCAGTTTACATCGTGAAGGTGAAGGTTAGATGATCAACATCCAGATCATCCAATTCAGGCGAGATGAAATTGATAATCATCAAGCTATAAAGCTCACAGTTGACCACAATGGCCTGATAATGCCGCCAAACTTAAATCCACAACAAACAGTGACTTTTTCGAAATCTATTGGACATTTTTGAATCTCATATGGATTGGTATCATGACCAATTTGACAATTTTGTTAGTTAACGTACCCAATCATGCACAAATAGACCTCATCACTGAAGATGAAAGTGGAAATCAGTTTGAGGGTGCGATTAAAAGAATGAAATAAATTGTGATTTCTACTGTTTCTCCAGTGAATGATGTTTGTGACTTCTGACTAGGCTAATAAGTATAATAAAAATTTTAAATAATTGTGAATAATTACAGAAAAAAGAAAGAAAAATAATTCGAAATTAAAATAGAAAATATTTTAATCCCCGTATCTATACACATAAATATTCTTTATTAACTTTGCTTTTGCATACTTAGTTAATCTACTAATATAATACGTAATGAGCAGCGTTTGTTAAAGCCACACAATAATTTAAAATAATTTTGTTTGGCTTTATTTAGTTAATAATAGCCATTGTTTAAGCACAACAATGGTGGTGTGTGGTAATTTTCTATTTTCCAAATATTAATATTACAACATGGGCATTTTACAATTCATATCACATAAGAGATACAATTTTAACATTTTCATTTACTTAATGAATCCATAATGTATCTATATATGTATGTATGCATGTATGTATTGATTTTCATAATGATAAGGGGAGTTACTGTTAAATGAATACAATGACAATAGAAGGTTAATGAACAGTTCATCAAAATTACATTTAATAGTGTAAACTTTTGTCTACGAATTTATTATAAATTATGATTCTATGATGCCAGTTAAGCTTCGTATTCTAATTAGAATTTAATTTAAGCCTTCGTTATGATTAATAATGAATAATAACTGACAATAGAAATGAATATTGAATAGGGTTTCATTGTTATTGGCATAACAAAAATTTAAAATATGGTTAAGGATTTATTATTATTTAAGGGGGGAATGATAAAAGATAAATAATGTTAAAAAGAAGTTTCCCTGAACACTGTTTTTCATAGTCTGTACAATGTAAACTAGATTTAGAGAGGTTTTTATGCTGCGACATGTTATTGTGAAATTTTGTAAACAAATTTTGATGAACTAGTAGCTGATCATAGCTTTGACTAGGTTCCATCCCCAAGTCAAGGATGTCAACTTTATTATTCATTGCGCGTGTTCTTGATTAGTGAAACTAACCACAATCACATCCAAGAAATTATAAAAATCTCTTAACGGTTATTTTCTTGTGAGCTTGTCATTTTATGTTCTGTTATTTATTTTCTGTTACGTTATTTTAATAAATAAGTTACCATGGTTATGTAGGTAGTGTCTTGGCTTAGTCAAACCCCAAACCAAGTATCTCGATCGACATGAAATATGAAAAAAATACTTCTTCGGCGACTTCCTCTCAGCAGATTTCTTGCAAAAAATCTAAGATTAAATAACAATCGCCACATTATATATACGCCACATATGTTTCATCAGATCTGTTTATCATGGTATACAACCAATGCAGAAATTTCCATTTGCTCTACCAAGATTGCGCTTGGCTCTCCTTTAACGAAAACTAAAGTGTGGCAAAAAAATTTCTTTTTGCCAAACAGGATTCTACAAATATTTTAGAATTTTTTTTTTAATTTTACATTCACCTTGTACTGCT
>QOCX01000569.1:87815-99482 GCA_005959815.1 Sarcophaga bullata
TGAGCGTATGAGTATTGCAATTGAATTAATATTCCTCATACGTTCGAGTACGACTCACTTTTAATATCTTCAAGTTTAAATTGAGGCAAATGTGGAACGTTAAATCTTAACATGTTATATCACTCAGGGGTTTTCCTCTATCCTATCTCTTCTATCCTATCTGCTCTTTACCATTTCTGAATATGAAATAGAATTTTGAAAAAGAAGAAAACTGATCATCTGTGGTGATTCTAAAGAGGATTCAAAAGACGAGTCTAAATTTGAGAATATTTATTTGGCTTTGGAAGCGATTGTGAGGAGCAGTTTTCCAATTAGAGTTTCAATCTTTTCCATCACCTAAGCAGCAATTGGAATTCTTCAGGTCTAATCAGGTTGGCGTTTGCCGAGACAGCCTTGGAGGAATCTTGTGGAATTTCTGTGGTAACCTTATATGGCTTCCTGGCGTTAGTAGTATATTAGATAATAAGTAACCAATAAACTTGCTATTTTAGACATCGTCCTGCACAGTATTACATACGAAAATAGGTATTCTTGTTATCTACTTTTCTTATACATGAAAAATTTATTTATTGGCAGCTGATAAATGTTAGTCGGAAGAGAAAACCTACCGCAGTGTAGGATTTACGGGTCATTGTATAATGAGTAGGCAGGGAGACATGACTTCTGGTTCGGTTGCAGATCGACTGAAGAAGAAAAAACTATTCTTCACTCATATGAAAAATGCCTTCTCTGGCTTAGCCCAGGCGTTATTTGACTTAATGAAGCTATTTTTACTTGATATCAAGGGGATTTAGGATCACTAGGTTCATTAAACCTTAAGTCTGGTTTTCAGTTGGCGTAGTCTAGTAGGTAATGTATCGGCTTATTAGATGTGAGGCCACGGGTGAAAACTCAGGTCATTTATCTCCTACAAGACGAAACAGGAGAATATATTTCTTCGACTGCTTCATTCCAATAGATTTCTGGCAATAACTCTTAGAGGGAATAAAATTGTTGTCGGGACTGTAGGGCCACGCATAAAATTAGCACACACAACATAAGTGGTATGAGAAACTAGGTCGTAATACAGCATATAGAGTTGTAATGAAAAATTGTAAAAAAACCCATAAGTGGTGTTAGAAGCTAGACTGTAATCTGGACTCAACTTTAAAAAATTTTCGGTTTTCAAAACAACATCGAATTGTTGAATCAGAGCAGTATTTTAAAATATTGTGCAACGAATGAAACATGGTTCCAACATTTTATACCAGAATGACCATGATTCTCATCTAAGATGGCTGCACATGGTGAACCGATTCCAAGGCATGCAAAGATGCAAACAGTCAACTGGAAACGTTTGGTTCCTGAATGTCTATAACATAATATTCATTGACTATATCGGCAATAAAAAATCTTTTTCTATGTTAGCCTATGAGTTTTTTTAAAGTCTAAATAATAATTTCATTCAAAAAATTATTTTTTTTAATAAATTCTACTTCAAAATGTACTACAAAACTCCTTTGTCTGGCTTGTAATACTTTTTTTTATTGAAATTAAGTTCCTCTTTTCTTTGCCTGAATAATTGAAACGACATGATTTAATTTCTCTTTAAACGAAATTTAACAAATTTGATGAAGTGAAACATCCACTTCCCTCCTCCGTTCGTCTCTCTATAACAAAGAGAAGAAAAAAAATTGTTTTTTTTTTAACGAAAACATTCGTTTTAAAGGCAATATTTCCGCTTCCATTTCATTTTGTTTTTTATTTTTCTTTTTGCACGAATAAAAGCGAATAAAGAAAACAAGAAACGATGCAAGAAATAAAGGAAAAAATAATGAAAATTATTGTGTAGAATTTTGTTGTTCCTTTATTGTTGCTGCATGTTATTTTCACTACGACAATGTAATTGTTGTTGTTGTTGTTGTTGCTGTTGTGAATTGACATAAACAGTTGTAAACTGTTGTTAATATTTGCAGATACTATGCAACGAGAGCAAAAGAAATTAAAAAAAAAACAAAAATTCTGGAAATAATAAAATATTCCTACACAGATGAACAATTATGAGGAAAGTTCATGGTAGCATAGCTCTCACTACCTTAGCTTTATGAGACGACAGTGATACAGACGAACCCTTTTAGTCAAATTATAGTGCATTATGGGAATGATAATTTAAGCAACCTTAGACAATTGCATCTTTAAGATAACATAGCCTCTCTAAAGTCAAATTTAATAGAAAAGATTTCCTATTTAAAATTGAAAAATAAAAATTAAAAATTTTTAAATCCTTTGATAACTCCTGCCACACAATATTTAACTTTGAAATTGAATAAGGCCTTGGAGTTTCAATAAATAAAATATTATTTTGAAAACCTGGAAATTAAATGCTTAGGTGGCACACTGGACTGGAAAGCTAGATATGCTTGAACGACACCAATCTCACACTCGTCAAATCCGAACTACACAGAGTGATACTCTCAATCACATCAATACCCATACAATCATAGTTGTAGTTAGTCTGGATAAGCCTATTGATTGCACAATACTTGAACAATTCGTTTCTTACACTCCCCAAATAATGGCATCCCGGTATTTACTGGTGAATAGAGACCATGAGACAAATTTGAAAATGAAATCTTTACAGAGCAGTTGAATCTCAGATTGCTCCTTGTATTTCAAGCTTATTCCAGTACATTTCAGGCTGAAGTAATGGCTCTAAAAACTACTATTACCGTAGTCTCTACCTACTGGACTGTTGTCTTATTAGACAAGAGTCCGTGGTTCAAAGCCCAGCTCAGACATCTCAAACAAAACGAAATATGAAAAGATATTTTTAATAAAATTGTAGCCAAAACCTCCGCCAATCTGTCGTTTAGATACGACGTTCAGAGTAGACGTAGGTCCAGCCACCCATGTATAAAATTAACACACATTGCATGAGTGTGTGTAAGAAACTTGGATTGTAAGGACCAATTAAGTAAATGAAGTAAATACAGGAGCATTTAGCAAAGGAAATAATTAACCCACTTGTATGGGGACCAGACAAATTTGGTTATGGATATGGTTATGTGCACAGGAAATGTCAATTAAAGTCGTTGTAGTAGGTAGTGTGTGTGCCTCAGTTCAAGCCCCAGGTCAGACATCAAAACTAGACATGAAAAAATATTTCTTCGGCAACCTCCTCTCAGCAGATTTATGCCAAAAACTTTTTCGTTGTAGGAGATATGATGTCAAAGATTTTTTTTCCATATCAATAATGATGGATTATCCAGCAGACAAGAACTCTGTGAGTAAATAAAATTGCCCTGACAAAATAATCCTATCAAGCAGACAAAAACTGTGAGAGTAAATAAAAATTGCCTTGAAAAGTTTCTCAAAAAAACTGGCATTCGGAATTGACTTTAAACTAATGGTTCCGCCACTCATGGATAAAATTATCATACACAACATAAGTGGTGAGAGAAGCTAGGTCATAATCCTGACTAAAGAATTGTAAGGGCCCATTATGTGTATATGTAAATAGAAATTCATAGCAATTACAAGGGATACTGAATGATGTTTGTGAAGGCAGTAGACTGGTAATAACGCACAAAAACTTCTGCTATAGAGGAACAAGAGTAGAGAAGAGAACATTTTCTCTGACATGTCTGACACATTCATAAAACCATCGGGATGGATATGAAATGCTAGGCAGAGTTTAAAATTGTGTAAGGGATAGATATTATCGGTATTACAAGGGAACCACATATAAGAAAAAAAATTTATGCTCTGCAGGAGTGAAGCCTTTAAGCCTGTGCTGTGCTACGCTATGAAAAGGCTGGATTTCATGCACTCTAGTCTTATGCATACATAATACATAATTGACCATTACAACCCTTAAGTCAGGATTACGGCCTAGCTTCTCATTGTGTGCTAATTTTATACATGAGCGGCGGGACCTACAGTTTAAAGTCGACTCCGAACGACAGATTTTTGAGAAGCTTTTCATGACAATTTTATTTATTCTCAGAATTTTTGCCAGAAATCTGCTGAGAGGAAGCCGCCAAAGAAATAAATTTTTTCATATTTTGTTTTTGATGTCTGACCGGGGACTCGAACCCTGCCCTTTGGTCTAATAAGCCAACACACTACCTACCTACTAGACTACGGCGACTTGATGCAGATTGTTTTAAAGACCTTCTAATCTTTTGTTTGTTGTTGCTGAGAAAATCAGCAACAAAATTAACACACTCAACAACACAACTGCCTTCAGCAATTGTTGGCCAGCTAGTCACATATAAATTCCGACCACTACTCAAAATGTCTGTAATTCAATACCTAAGCAAATTTGGACCACTATGATGCTATAAATGCAACAAATGCTTGGGTATGCATGATTATTTTAAAGGCAGCACAACCAGCAAATTATTGTGTTTTGCTGCGTTGCATTTATTGTGTTTACAGCATAACTGTCAATGTTTTCTAGGGCATCATATAGTCGTACTGGACTATCTTTCTATTTTTCTTATTTTTTCTTTCTTATTTTCTTTCGTATTTTCTTTTTTTTACTTTTCTTTCCACCTTTTTTTTTGGTATATGAAAAGAAATTCCTTCTCTCTACATTTTCTCAATAAAGGAGGCAGTAAGGAGGAGCAGCAATAATAATAATTTCTTTTATTTATTATTAAAGGAAGGGACTTGAGCTAATAAATTTATGGTTTATTGTTAACATATGACATTATATAAGCATTTAATAGGGCATTCACTATCAATTAAAGGTAATACTTGTTGTTTATATTAAAGCGTAGCCATATAAGAATTGGAAGAGGAAGGTGAACTCTTTAAATGGAGCATTGTAATGCTTATGGAAAAATTAAATTCTTTTAAAATATAAATTAAGTTGTTAATATTAAGGGAACTAAAAATAAAATCCGTATTTCGAATTGTAAAAGTAAGGTGGACGACCCTCTTGATAAACATAGTCTGAGCTGAGGTTTCAGCTAACATGCCTTAGTCTTGTAATCTAGCCTTGTCTAGTACACTGTCCTTGCTAGATTGCCATTTTAACAAGTAAATACTAAACGTTCCTGCCAATATTCTATAATTTTGTTAAGCTACGATGGGTCTTTATAAAAATTTGTGTGCATCGACTTTCCCAATTCGTATGAGGAAGCCAAAAAGAATATCATCTTTCTAAACAAAATAGTAGACATTTGATGATAATGTGACCATTTAAAATGTTTCTGATTAAGGCCTTTAATTTTTTTTCAAAAAGAATACTTTTTCTTTTTACTACAACATTTATCTCAAAACATCTTTACGACACTAGTACGGCAATGTATTGTTACGAAAATGGAAATGGTGTAACATCGTTTAACATTAGAATGTTAAACAAAAGCTACAAAAATAAAAACAACGGTCTTGTTTGCCTGATTAACAAATAAACAAAAATGAAACAAGAACATCAATATAACGAAAAAGGGATAAACATGTAGACAGCAAACAACAACAACAACGCTGAAGGGACGAACGTAAACAAGATACAATAACAACAAAGAGGAAGGCATGTTTGAATGTAAACAACATGTTTACATTCATAGAATTCTCGTGAAGGCGAAGACCAGAACCTTCGCCTACGAGAACATTCATCATACTGTTTACGTCGCTATTTATAAGGCAAGGCAAAGCATACAAAGTCGGAGTAGAAGTTCAGTCAGTCTTAAGTGAAGACGCGTTGCATGTGAAGTAAACTAATCGTGATTTGAAGATCTCCGTTACAAAGATCTACAGAACAATTGTGTCGTAATTGTTATTGTTTATCGCAAAGGGCATAAACAAAAGGAATAACAACTAAAGGCAATTGTTATTGTTAGAATCACTTGTGAACAGTGGCACACAAAAGTTGTGCGATTAATAAAGAATTTCATTAAAATTAAAACAAAAATTTAATTTTATTTTTATTTGCAATCTACGAGCTCATATTTCAAACGTTTTTAAAAGGTAAAAACGTAACAGTATAATACGGGGGCGTATGATGAATATTTATTTATACTTTGAGTTTAACACTTATACGTAAATAATGGCTTTTTTTGATTAATTTTTCTTTTTTTTTAGTTTTCTAAGGTTCTCTTAATAAAGAAAAATTATTGAACTATTTGAATAAAGAATACCAGGAATTGAGAGTTGATAGCGACCACCTTGTTGAAGCTTTAGCCTTAAAATTAGTTGCCATTTATTTAGTCCTGCCAAAGACTACGTAGACGACAGTAGCTAACGATGTCTGTTCGATGAATGGATGACCCTAATTTTCATTTCATTCCATTACTCTGGGATGAGTTCCATTTCTCGATATGAGAAAGTGACTATTTGGTATGTATTTTCAGCTGGCAGGGAACGACGTTGTCCAGGCTATCACTGTCACCAGCGAGCACTATTGTTCGATGATTAGTAACTTCTTTTTAACAAGAATTGCATGATATGGAGGACATGTCAACAGACCGGAGCTACATGTTATATGGCTCATGCCACATTAAATATTCAGCATGAGTTCTTTGAGGCCGTGGTTATCTCACAGCATGATGATGTGAACCGCCCAACCGCTAGCCTTTTTCATCTTGTGGTTCTTTAAGCCACAGGTTACAGCATCCTTGAAGTCAATATAACTCATTATGTAATCGAATTTTACTTTTTTTATGCACCATAGTCGAAAATTGAAAATATTCTACATTTTGGATGCACTTCACCCCGAGAAGACCTATGACACTTACATAAATAGGAGTCTATAAGGGTTTCAAACAAATAATTTATTACGATGACATCTCACACACAATTTGTTTTGTTTGAACTTAAAAATGGCAACACTTAATGGAGGTACCAATAGAAAGTAAAAGAATATCTACCAGGCAACTGAAAAATTTTACGACTTTTGCGGTAACGACAATATAACTGGAAATACAGCAACTATATGGACTGTGATCTGAAAATTTGAATGTTAAAGTTGCTCTCTCTCTCTCTCTCTCTAGTGACATAGGCAGCATGAGTGTTGCCTGGAAACTATGAGTTCATCAATTAGTCATGATTGATTTACAGAAAAGCTGGGTAAGAAGCTCCATGAAAGAGTGTCACAATGAGAAAAATTAAACGAGGCGACTTTTCTTTTGCGACTCACTGTTAAAATGAAATAAAATCGATAACAGTATGGCCTACAGTGGCCACAATTGAAATAAGACCCTTGAATGGTCTCCTCTCTTGCCTATTTACCTACGAAAAAAGTGTATTGAAAATATAATCAACGATGCATGGTAAAGCTCCTTGGATATGGCAAAGCCAGGATGATTACTTACAAAGGTAATGCTTCGTGTCTGTGGGGATTGCATGGTAATTGTTCATTACGAGCTACTACGATCTGGTCACAGCCGTGCGGACAACTTCCAAACGAATGCATATTTTTTATGATATTACAGCCACACTTTACCTTTATTTGAATTTAGAAGACAGGAATTGTTCAACAAAGATGGCATATAACTTACGTTCCGGTATACCAACACAATGTTCTGCATGAGTAGGGGTTTTCTGATACAAGTCCTGTTTACTCTTCCTCAGAGTCTGTAGAACTTTCACAAACGAAGTGTAAACAACAGAAATAACTGGGATTAGTGCTTTGGAACTTTTTTTGAGTAAAAAATTTGAAGATTTGCAAACGAAAAACAATCAGAAAATTTACAAAACAAGCAATTCAGTGTTCAGTTAAATTTTTTTTTATTGTAAAAGATGGTAAAAGAGTAAGTTGTTGCGGTAACTGATTTCAACTGAAGTCGCGCAGTCTACTAGGTAATGTGTTGGCTTATTAGACATGAGGCCCCAAGTCAGCCATCTCTAACAAAAGGAAGGAACTATTACGTTGTAGGGGATATGACGTCAAAAATCTCTCCCTCTCTCTCTCTCTCTCAATAAATTTCTTGCAAAACTTGTGAAAGTAAATAGAAAATTCCCATGAAAAGTTTCTCAAAATAATCAATCGTTCGAAGCCGACTTTAAATTGTAGGTCTCCACCACTCATGTATTAAATTAGCAAACATAAGTTGTGTGAGAAGCTAGGTTGTAGTCCTGGCTAAAGGATTGTTTATGTATGCTTTGCAATGATTATTTGTTGTTGTAGGACTTTTTTTTAGTGTTTTTATACAATGAAAATGAATTTAATTCTGTGGATACGATTTTTCAAATACAACGAGGAATTTCGTCAAAGAAACCCGAATATTTTAAGTTTTAAATTGAAATTTATTTCGCTGTCATAACCTGTTATACCTTCAGGCTATAAAGTTGCAATCTAAGGAGCAAAGCTATTCAGTTGTCCAATAAAGCACACTTCCTCTCCATTTTGAATGTCCTCAGCTATTTAAAGTCACTTTTTTTTATTCACGTCGCTGTATCTGTAGAAAAACAATTTAATTCCGTGACAGGTTTTTCAATAATAAACCCTTTGCCTTCATTTTAATCGTGGACTTTATTAAGCGCTTAACTTTTCAACAAAGGAAACAACACAACACCAACTCCAAAAGGAAACATTTGATTCAACCCCCATAGAATAACTTGTTCATTTGTCATAACAAAATAAAAAATAAAAAATTAAAAGAAAGAAATAAAAAGAAATAATCATGAGCCATAAAAAAAAAAACTATGATAAGATATGATGTGCGGTTAAAAATAAGTGGAACAATTTATTTTATTTCCGATCTTCCTTCTTTATTAAATTCCCCTTTTTTACAATGGCAATCACTTCATGATGGAAAAAACATATGAAAAGTATAGGAGACGCAAGGCGAAAGAAAAGTCAACTCCAGTAACAACAGTATAGCGTTGAGGGCAGTAGAAAAAAAAGTATTTTAAACTGTGCATGTTAACACAGCAACAACAATGACGAGAATATAAAACAATAACAAAAAAGTGGAATGAAATAAACTGCATGCCACATAAAACAAACAAAAAAAGAAGCAACAGTGTTTCGTTGTACGGCTGTTATCGTTGTGTTCTTTGCAAAGTACAATGTACATGAAATTATGCATGGATTCAAGGGCATCACAATTTTTTTGTTTACCTCCTCGTTGTTATTGTTGTTGTTATTATTTTAAAATTTTTATTTTTTCATTATTTTATAAACATTCATGGCAGAGGAAACGACCACAACAAAATACATTAATAACCTCCTTCTTATAAAATATGGTCTCTACTACATATACACCTAACGTATCTATAATATAAGCAGCAACAACAAACACTGTAAACTGTATATGTATAGTGTTGCAGCAACAAAGACTGGCAATTTCTGGTTGTGGAAGTAATTGTTGTTGCAGTGTTTTCCTACACAACACTGGAGAATATGCTAAATTTGCAAAAAAAAAAAGGAACAAATTCTAGGGGAAAATATTTATTCCATGAAAACATAGTTTTTTTTTTTGTTTTTGTTTTTTGCAGGAAAAATTCCATTCATTGGTTTCATTATTAAAAAAACAAACAGAAAGTCCTGCTACAAATATAGTTAAACAGGCTCAACTATTTATAGAAAATCATCTCTACGAGATAAGCACTGTTTAGGAGTATGTGTCGCAACTTTAGGGGCATAAAGTGATTAAGAACTGAAATACTAAGGGGTTAGTATAGTTCCTAATTTTCAAAAACATTATTTTTTTCACGATTTCACATAGTTGAGGGCCTTAGAACTAAGATAGAAACCTTCTTTGCCCTTAAATGATACGTATACATAACATAACTTAATTGGCCATTACAACCCTTCAGTCTGGATTACGGCCTAGTTTCCCACAACCACTTATGTTGTGTGTGTTAATTTTATACATGAGTGGCGAGACCTATAGTTTAAAGTCGACTCCGAACGACAGATTTTTGAGAAACTTTTTTCCCCCCCCCCCCAAAAAAAATGGGACCAAAAAATTTTTTAATTTACTCTCAAGACTTTTTGCCAGAAATCTGCTGAGAGGAAGTCGCCGAAGAAATATTTTTTTTCATATTTCGTTTTTGATGTCTGACCGGGGATTCGAACCCTGGCCTTTCGTCTAATAAGCAACGCAATACCTACTAGACTACGGCAACTACAATGAGACGTATGGAAGGAGAAAAATCATCTTGGTCCGCACAACTGAAATGCGTTTTTCTCGAAATAAATTTTTTCCAACTGGTGGCCACGATTCTGCCAAAAATACTTGAACCGATTTTAATGAAATTTTTTGGGAAAATGTTACTAAGATGAGTAGCTTTAGCCTGAATTATATGATATTTTTAATCCCTCAATAAGTAATAATTTTATTACACAATTAAGATGCAAAATAAAGGTGATAAAAGGGAAAAAAATGTGTATAAAGCCGCCATTTTGTTATGTTTTTATATTTTTCCCTCAATCAGACTATTGCTAGTAAGACAGTTTCTTAGGCAACCATTTTAACTTTTTGCTTTCAGACACTTCTAACTCCTTAATTCCAGATGCCAGATGCTAAGATGTAGCTCAGGCACCACTGTTCTTCAATTAAGATTGAAAATAAAGGCGATAAAAGGAAAAAAATGTTAAATGCCGCCATTTTGTTATGTTTTTATCTTTTTTCCTCAGTCAGATTGCTAGTAAGACAGTTTCTTAGGAGTCTGGATTACGGCCTAGTTTTTCCACAACCACTTATATGTTGTGTGTGTTAATTTTATACATGAGTGGCGAGACCTATAGTTTAAAGTCGACTCCGAACGACAGATTTTTGAGAAACTTTTCATGGCAATTTTTTAATTTACTCTCAAGACTTTTTGCCAGAAATCTGCTGAGAGGAAGTCGCCGAAGAAATATTTTTTTTCATATTTCGTTTTTGATGTCTGACCGGGGATTCGAACCCTGGCCTTTCGTCTAATAAGCAACGCAATACCTACTAGACTACGGCAACTACAATGAGACGTATGGAAGGAGAAAAATCATCTTGGTCCGCACAACTGAAATGCGTTTTTCTCGAAATAAATTTTTTCCAACTGGTGGCCACGATTCTGCCAAAAATACTTGAACCGATTTTAATGAAATTTTTTGGGAAAATGTTACTAAGATGAGTAGCTTTAGCCTGAATTATATGAATTTTTAATCCTCAATAAGTAATAATTTTATTACACAATTAAGATGCAAATAAAGGTGATAAAAGGAAAAAAATGTGTATAAAGCCGCCATTTTGTTATGTTTTTATATTTTCCCTCAATCAGACTATTGCTAGTAAGACAGTTTCTTAGGCAACCATTTTAACTTTTTGCTTTCAGACACTTCTAACTCCTTAATTCCAGATGCCAGATGCTAAGATGTAGCTCAGGCACCACTGTTCTTCAATTAAGATTGAAAATAAAGGCGATAAAAGGAAAAAAATGTTAAATGCCGCCATTTGTTATGTTTTTATCTTTTTTCCTCAGTCAGATTGCTAGTAAGACAGTGTTCTTAGGAATCCATTTCAACTTTTTGCTTTCAGACACTTCTAACTCCTTAAATCAGATGCCAGATTCTAAAATGTAGCTCAGGCACCACCATACTTCACAATAAAAAAAAAAAAAAAAAAAAATTCCTCTTTACTAGAAAAGGATTAATTTGTTTAAACAGATTTGTGTCTTTAAAAAAAAAAAGACGAAAAACCCCCGCACAGATAAGTATCAATTCTTCAAAGTTATGATGGAAACAGTTGCCTTGCA